>PJEM01018388.1:8372-19064 GCA_004023845.1 Helogale parvula | reverse complement strand
CGGGTCCTGAGGCCTCCACACACACACCCCCTCGGGACACATCCCACACCCACACCCCCTCGGGGACCACGCGTGAGGCAGGTCGGTTGCCGGACATTCGTTTCCCGGCCGGGAAAGGAAGCCACTGTCACCGTCAGAGTCCAAACACGCTCCCCTAAGGACAAGGAACAGACGCACGAGCGAGAACTGGGTCTAGACGACCTGTGCAAAGCTGAAGACGGGTCCGAGATCAGAACCCAGGAGCTGGGGAACAGTGCAGACGGGGCCCTAGAAACGCGCCCGTTACAACTCGGGCAGAAAGCAGGCCCTTTCCCGCGAACAGCACCGCGACGCGGCACGATTGTCATCCCACCGCCCTGCGTTCCACGGCGCTCACGCGTCCCTGGCAGGAAAACCCAAGTGTTTAACGGGCGGCAGGAAGGAAGCGAGGTGCCAGGCATGGGGGGGGGGGCAGAGCCTGAGGGTCCCTCCGGGTCCGGCACTCGAGGGCAAGAGGGCGCAGAGACACCCCCAGGTTGGAGAAGGGCGGCAGCTCAGGACAAGCGCTCCCACGATTCCACCTCTCTCTCTCTCTCTCTCTCACGCACACACACGCACAGCTTTCCTGTCGAGCTCCATGAGAGTCACCGTGCAACCGGTTACATGGGTTTGCGTGACACTCAGGCAGTTTAAAGGCCACTTGGTTTGTCACACGTGCCCCATACCCGCTGTGCCTGGTGCGGGATGCAGTGTCTCCCCACAGCCCGGAGGACACGCGGGGACGGTGTCCCCACAGCCCGGAGGACACGGGGGGACGGTGTCCCCACAGCCCGGAGGACACGGGGGGGACGGTGTCTCCCACAGCCGGGAGCACACGGGGGGACGGTGTCCCCACAGCCCGGAGGACATGCGGGGACGGTGTCTCCCCACAGCCCGGAGGACACGGGGGGACGGTGTCTCCCACAGCCGGGAGGACACGCGGGGACGGTGTCCCCACAGCCCGGAGGACACGCGGGGACGGTGTCTCCCCACAGCCCGGAGGACACGCGGGGACGGTGTCTCCACAACCCTGATGACAAGGGGGGACGGTGTCTCCCACAGCCCAGAGGACACGCGGGGACGGTGTCTCCACAACCCTGATGACAAGGGGGGACGGTGTCTCCCACAGCCGGGAGCACACGGGGGGACGGTGTCCCCACAGCCGGGAGCACACGGGGGGACGGTGTCCCCACAGTCCGGAGGACATGCGGGGACGGTGTCTCCCCACAGCCCGGAGGACACGCGGGGACGGTGTCTCCCCACAGCCCGGAGGACACGGGGGGACGGTGTCCCCACAGCCTGGAGGACACAGGGGGACGGTGTCCCCACAGCCCGGAGGACACGCGGGCTGGAGCAGAGACGGGCAGGCTCCGCTCTCGCAGCTCTACCCCCCTCACGGGAGCAGCTGAGTCTGGGAGCCCCGTCCCCAACGTGCCAGGAAGGAGCGGGCTTCCTGGGGAGGAAGGTCCCCGGACAGGCAGGACCTCTGGCTGCCAGGCCCAGGTGAGGGCACAGGCGGCGTCCGACCCCGCACCCCCGCCCCGCACCTGCTGGAAGGCCTTCAGCCTCTTCTTGAAGCGGGAGGGCAGCACGAAGTCGCAGCCGCGGGCCAGCGAGGCCAGCTCCTGCCGCAGGTCGGGGTCCTGCCGCAGGGACAGCTCCCTGAGCCGCATGGCGGCTCGCATGGGCCGCGGGGGCCGCGCGGTGCTCTCGCTCCGGCTCTCGGGGCCGGGCCGGCGGGCTCGGGCGGCGGCGGCGGCGGGCGGCGGGACGGTCTGCGCGGCGGGCGGCCGGGCGCTCTGGGGGCCGGGCCGGGCGGCGCGCATTCCACAGGCGGAGCGGGGCACATGGCCGCGGGCAGGGGGCGGGCCGAGGGCTGACCGTGACCGAGCGCAGGGAGCTGCCTGCTGGGGCCGGAGGCGGCCGTCCGGCGGCAGCGTCACCCGGTCGGGAAGGGGCGATCTGGGGCCGGGGAGCGCAGAGCCGCGGGGCACAGGGGTGCAGGGGTCGGGACGGAGCTGCCTCCCGGAGCCCGGGGACCTAGTACGCCGCTTGCTCCGGAGCCTGCCGGCCCCCGGGAGCCCCGGAGCGCCCCCGAAATCATGCCAACACCAGGGGGCCGCCTGCGCCGCGTCCCCGTCTGCCCCTGGGAGCCGAGGAAACGAGCCGCCTTTTCACAAGCGGGGCGACCGAGACGGCCGGAGTTTACACCTTCCCGCCGCTCCGCACAAGGTGAAGGGCGCGCGCACAACGCAGCTGACGTACAACTTCTTTCTTCAGACTTTTAAAGTTTATTTCGACAGAGACAGAGAAAGATGGGGGCGGGGTGAACGCGAGGGCACAACCCGGGGAGGGGCAGAGCGGGGAGACCCAGAATCCGAAGCTGCCCCCCGCTCCGGCCGTCCGCACAGGGCTCCACCCGGGGCTCCGGGGCTCGAAGCCGTGAGATCACGGCCTGGGCCAACGTCGGAGGCCTCACCGACTGAGCCCCCGGGCGCCCCGAACACACGCTGTACCCGAAGGCAGGCGTTCACACGGACCACGTCCGAGGTCACAGGCAAAGCAGTAACACAGCACGAATCGTAACCTGCGAAACGTGGAAAATAACCAAGTGCGGCGCGCGGGGGGCTCCGTCGGGCAAGCGTCCGGCTTCGTTCGGCTCGGGTCGTGATCTCAGTGCGCAGGTTCGAGCCCCGCGTCGGGCTCTGTGCTGCCGGCTAGCGCGGAGCCTGGAGCTGCTTCCTGCTGCGATTCTCTCTCTATCTCCCCCTCCCCTGCTCAGACTGTCTCTCTCTCTCTCTCTAAAAACATATAACAACAAAAAAAACCATTTGGAAACGAACGACTGTCCGCTACACAACGTACGTGACGCCGAACACGACGTACGTAATAGCGTACCGCACGCAGGAAGAAGTACCACGTCCGTCACGTCACGCAGACGCTGTGCCGACGCGGGGGGCGGGGGGGGGTGTACTCAACTTAGGGGAAGGCGCAGGGTCCCGCGGACCGCCCCGCAGTGACCGGTCCTCGGAGGAGAGGGGCAACGGGGCAAGGAGGCCGCGCACACGTGCACACGCGCGTGCTGCCGGGACACCGCCCTGGAGGGGCCGCGCCGGGGGGCCGCGCGTGGCTGCAGGCAGGCTCCCCCGGACCGGAGTCGGACACTAACGCGCACACCCTGCAGCGGCCCGGAGGCCAGCGGCGGGCAGTCACTCCTGACGCGGGGCCAACGCCCCCGGACGATGTGAGCGCGGTCACGACGGCCGTGGGCTCTACGGGAACCCCCTGGGCCCCGGAAGGTGACTCGTAGGTGCACCTGCTATAGACGGAGGTGCTGCTGTGGGTCCTGTGGGCAGAAGATGGGCCCAGAGCGGGGACCGCCGGACACCCGCACGGGGCCCATGGCGGGGACCCCCAGATACCCGCACGGGGCCCATGGCGGGGACCCCCAGACACCCGCATGGGGCCCACGGTGGGGACTCCCGGCCCCCACTTCTGTGAGGAGGGGTACGGCCCCCAGCTGAGCAGGCCTCCCCCGGAGCTCCCGTGACCCACAGCCCAGGACTGCATCTCAGATCTGCTCCCCCTCATGCCCTGGACGGTCACCCGGACGTGGGAGCATCCAGAGGGCCTGTCCCTTCCCTGATCCACGTCCACCTCACTGCAGAAGAGGAGGGATCTCTTGCCTGCCCTTGGCTCTGGGGAGCGCACCCCTCCTGCCCTGGGCCACGTGGAGCTGGGCAGGATCCCCCCCAACACTGTCTACAGCTTGACCCCGACACAGTGCAGGGCCCCGTGGACACCCCATCAGCCCGCAGCCGTCACACGCCCTCCCGGCAGGTGGCTGCGGCCTGTTGTCCCAGCCCCGGGACACAGACGTCCAAGAAGCGGTGTGGTGGCAGAGCTCTGACCCCCCAGGGACCCCCCCTTCTCTCTCTCTGTCCCTCCACACTGGGCTTCACCTTCTTTTAAAGCAGAGTCAGTCACAGACACGGAGCCGAGAACACAGAGCTCCTGAGGTGTCCACAGGTCCCCAACCGCCCGTCCCCCTGGACACGTGCCCCTGAGATCGGTTTGCTACAGTGACGAGCTGGTGTTGCCGCTACATTACTGACTCGGCTCCCGACCTGCGGGCTGTCTCCTCCACGTGCTCCCGGTCCTGTGCTCCCCATCCCATGCTCTGCATTCCAGTGCTCCCCGTCCTGGTCGGCCCTTGTGCTCCCTGCCCGTGCTCCCCCTCCGTGCCCCCCGTCTCACTGCCCCCCGTCCGTGCTCCATGTCTCACTGCTTCCTGTCTCGGGTCCCAGAGTCTCACTGCTCCCCATCCCGCGCTCTGCTGGGCTTACAGACATTTACAGGGATGGGGCTCCACCACCACAGGACAGAGCAGAGCAGGGTCCCCGCCCTGTGCCCCGTTTCCCCGGGCCTCTCCCTGACAGCGCTGGTCCTTCCCCGGCCTCCCTCCTCGTGCCTCTGGGAGGTCACGGTCGTCACGGCCACATGGGGGGTGGGGGGGAGGGCACCTCGCAGACTGTCTCTCTGAGCACCCGGGGCCCAGTCCTGGCTCCGACTGCCGTTGGGAGGCACGTCCCCTTCTGCGCCCCCCTCCCCCCGTGTCTCCTCGGGTCTCCCGGCCCTCCCACTCTGTGCATGTTCCCCACATTCACGGATCTGTGCTCTGATGCCCCCCGAGAGACCACGTGTGCAAACCGCCAGGCGAGGAGCAGGCGGGGGTGACCGACCCGGGAGGGCTGAGTGAGGCCGCAGGGCAGGGACGCAGACTAGCAGCCCAAGCACCATGCCCCTGGGACGACCAGAGCCAGGAGCAAGACACGGTGGGAACTCCCAGCCCCCCGCCGATCCCTGGGTTCTGTTCCTGCCCCCCACAGGCCACACCTGCTGACTTCGCTCTGCCGGCCTCCTCCCCTGCACACCTTCCGAAAGACAGGCTACCTGCGCAGCATGCACAAGCGGGCGGCCTCCCCTGCTGCCCCCACGCCCCCAGGGCACTTGTGTCACAAGGAGGCACAGGGGCGTCCCGCCCTCGGCTCCGGCTTGTGGGTGCACCACACTGCACAGTGGACGGTGTTCGCACTGCCCAGGGCGCCCTCGTCTTCCCTGGAACACCCCTGCAGGGCCCACGCAGGGCTGGTGTGAGCACAGCCCTGTCCCGCTGTCCACAGACACAGATACGTCACGTGAGCTGCTCCAGAGTGCCCGCACAGAGCCGTGAGCTCGGCCAACGTGTTGGTTTCGATTTCCTTAAAATAGTTGTTAATGTTTATTTACCGTTGAGAAAGAGAGACAGAGAGCGAGCAGGGGAGGAGCAGGGAGAGGGAGACAGGATCCAAGCAGCCTCCAGGCTCCAGGCTGTCAGCACAGAGCCCGACGCAGGGCTCGAACCCACAGGCCGTGAGATCAGGACCTGAGCCGAAGCTGGACGCTTCACCGACGGAGCCCCCCAGGCGCCTGAACCGTTAGTTTCTAAGTTGGGGGTGGTCTGTTCAGACAGCACAGCCGGCAACGGGACGTGACTGGAGCACAGGACGCTGGGGGCAAAGCAAAGGAATCGTCAGCCGGCTCAGGGACCCGCGTGCGGAGTCACCAAGCGATAGACGAGTCCACCGGGCATGTGAAGTTCTCGACTCTGCGTTTAAAACGTGCGACGCAGGGCGTCTGGTGGCTTGGGCGGTGAGCGTCTGCTCAGGTCACGATCCCAGGGTGGTGGGACAGAGCCCGCGTGCAGCGGAGCGTGGGGCCTGCTTACGGTTTTCTCTCTCTCTCCCCCTCCCCCCCCACCCACCGCCCGTTCTCCACTTGCGCTGTATCCCTCTCTCTCTAAAGAAAAACCACTGTAGGAACAAATAGCTAAAATACAAATTCTGCTGTGACGCAAGAACACGTGTACAGCAAGCTGAGCGTGAAGCGGTGCCCAGAACACGGAACAGAGCTGACGAGGTCACAATCTTGCTACAAACCAGAAATTTTATTCCAAGTTTAAAAAACAACAAAGAGCATTCACTCATTTGTCGACTTAGAAATATAGGGAAAGGTCAGTAGTTCTTCCCACTCTCAAGGGGGTTTACGAGAGGCGCACACACACAGTGACCAGGACCGGAGGGAACTGGACGCACGAGGGCCACGGCACCTGGGAAAACCCGACGGGTCCATGTCCACCCGGGGCGCCCCCCCACGGCCCCGGCCGGACCCCGAGGCAAGAAAGAGAAGGAAACGGCAGGGAGAGCCCGCGTCGACAAGGCGCTCGTGGAGGCTCAGGGAGGCCGCGGCGCGACTCCGTGGCGCTGGGCGCAGCAGGGACACTTCGTCACAGAGAAGTCAGTGCGGGAAGTCACGCCCAGAGAAGACCTGAGCCCACGGGGGAAGCCCCCGTGACTGGGCGACAGAGCCCATGACCAGGGGCCTCAGACTCGGCCCTCGCCTGCTCACACGCGCACTTTCTCAAAAGGAACGAAGTTTAAAAATAAATATAAAATAAAAGCAAAATGTATAAGTTCTAACAAAAACAGCACAAAGTCTCTGACCTGGAGCCGCGCACAGGCCGCCTCGGTTCTCCTGCCGTCGATGACTGACCTCGCGCAGAAGCACACGCTTTCCAGCTCCGGAGACGCCAGCCGGAGCAGGGAGGAAGCGGGGGGGGGGGGCAGGCGACCTCGCAAGTCCTGGGTCTCCCGGGCGCCGCACGCAGAGCACGCGGCGCCCTGACCGACCACCGGGACCCGCCGAGGGGCACAGGCGAGGGGTCAGAGGGGACGCCTCACCCACGGTACGGACCAGAAACAAACGGGAACACTGATAATAAGTAAAAGGCGGAGGAGGCGCTCCGGTCCCCCGGCTCTCAGGAAGCGTGTGCGAACCGCAGAGGGGCCTGGGGCTCCGTCAGGTACGTGTCCCACTCCGGCCTCGGCTCAGGTCCCGATCCACCCTTTGTGGGAGCGCCCGAGTCCGCGCTGGGCTCCGCCTGGGACTTTCACTCCGTCCCTTCCTCCTAGCGCACTTGCCGTCTCTCTCGCCCTCTCTCACTCTCGCTCACAAAACAGAAAGGAACCCACAGAGTCCGTCCCCGGTGGCTCAGCCGGGGACGCGTGTGACTTGAGATCTCAGCTCAATCCCGATCTCAGGGTCATTGGGAGTCGACGCCCGTGCTGGGCTCCGGGCGGGGCGTGCCGTCCACTGACAACAACAGGACAGCGGCCATGGCACCGCACAGGGACACGAACTTGCCCCGGGCAGAGCCTGGCGGGAGCGGAGCGGGGCTGGTGGGATGGGCAGGCCCAGGGCCCCCGGGCGTCCCTGCAGGAACGGAAGCCGCCGCAGCCGCTTTGGAAAACAGCGGGACGGTCTCTTCGAGTGTTACTTGCACGCCCAGCACGAGCCCTGTGTTTCCACGTTGTGTCTCCTTGAGGGACACAACCAAACCTCCGTCCACACAAAGACCGGCGCGCTGATGACCTCACAGAGCTGATCCTGACAGCCCAGCGCCTGAGAGGCACCGGGGGACACGCAGACGCATGTCCACACCCCGGAAGGACAGAGGACCCTGGGTGAGGGGTCTGCACTGGGAGAGCCAGGGTCCTGCGTGGGGGGCAGGGGGGTCTGCATTGGAAGAGGCGCGGTCCCACGTGGGAGATCACTGTCCACTCAAGAAGGAAAAAGCCACCGAAGGGTCCCAGGGGCCCCCTCACACTGTCTCACGGACCACCTGCCCCTGCATCCCCTCCTCTCTGAAGCACGCACCCCTCCTCACAGAGCCCCTGCACCCTTCTCACGGACACCCTCCCCCCCTGCAGCCCTTGCCCACCCTCCTCACAAAGACCCTGCACTCCCTCCTCACAGACCGTTCGCATCCCCTCCTCACGGAGCCCCAGCCCCACGTCTTCATGGACACCCTGCATGTTACTTACTCCAGATCGTCTGTCTTACAAAGGACTTCCTTCCAGGCCACATGTAAAGAGCTGTTAGGACTCAACAATAAAAGGTAACCCAATTTCACAAACAGAGAATCCAGAACAGAGTCCTCTCTTGGGGGAAGAGCAGGTGAAAGGAACCGTGCTCACCTCCCCCGGAAACCACAACTAGCGGTGCCCATAACACCAGGAGACACAGCAGGTCGGCCGCAAAGCCCAGAACAGAGTCCCCGGCGCCCAGGGCCCGGTGAGGACGTGGCCGAGCGGGAGGCGCACACGTGCAGGGCGGACCCGGGGACCCCGGCACGGCTTCCGGAAGGCTCCGGGCTGTGGTCGTAGGTCGCACACTCGCTTCCCACACGTCAGCCACTCCACTCCGTCCGAGACGTGAGGGCGGCCGTCCTCACAGGCCTGGACGCACACCTTCCGGCAGCTTTATTCCCGGTAAACCGAGCGCGGCACGACGCCGAGTGACCGTCAGCACCGAGAGAGACCGGGCCGTGGCACGTGCGCTCGCGGAGAAGCAGAGCGCCCCACGCCCGTGCTCCCTCACGGCAGGCGGAGGACACGAGGTTCTACAAAGGGCCGGGGCCCCGACGCGGCGCTGCGCGTGGGAGCCTGGAGAACGCTCCGCTCCCTGCCCGGTCTGCGCCTGCCCCTGCCCGTCGGCGCGGGAACCAGCCCGACCCGGTGCCGCGTGGGTCTCCCCGTCTCCCTCGGCCCCGGCGTGCGCGCATGTGCACGGGCCGCAGCGGCAAGCCGGCGTCACCCGTGCGCCCGCCCGTGCGCCACGGCTCCGCTCGCGGGCGCCTCGCTAGTCTACGGACACGTCCATGCGTGTTCTCGTCCAAGAACACGCTAGGCTTTCTAGCCTGAGGACAGGATGGGCTGCTGTCCTGTATGGAACATGAATTAAAGCGGCAGAAGGTTACGGCGGGGGTCGCCTGGGGGCTCAGTGGGTAGATCACCCGAGTCCTAATTTCAGCTCAGCTCACGGTCTCCGGGTCGCGGGACTGAGGCCGGTGTCGGGCTCAGAGATCAGTGCATGGGGCCTGCTTAGGGTTCTCTCTCCCTCTTTCCCTCTCCCCACTCGTGCTTTCTCTCTGAAATAAAAAAAAAAATTGTTTTAAATAAAATAAAGCGGCAAAAGGCTAGTGGGATGCAGCAACCGGAAGGGAAAGAGTAGGACGGAGGCCCGAGAGGAGCTCTGAACCCGCCGCTGGGAGGGGACCCTGGGCCGCTCTCAGCACCGAGGCGCGTCCCTTCCCCACGAACATTGGGCCCACGGCCCCACTCGCGTCTCCTGCGCAGGGGCACCGGGTCAGGGAGCACGTGAGGAAACAGCAAGTTCACGACGAGAGAACTCACCGAGACGCGCACTCGGGGACCCGGCCACAGGGACGTGCTGGCCGGGGTCGTGGGCCCCACACGCCGGTGTCAGCGCCCAGCTGCCCCCCACAGAGCCGGGAGGGAAGGAGACGTGCAGGTGCCCCTTTCACGCGACACGTCTGCCACAGGCAGGACGCAGTCCGTCTCCAGCGCACAGCCCTGGACGGGCCGTGACACGGGACCCAGCACCACCTGCGTGTGGGACTCTGGGCGCGTCCCACGGCACCCGCCCCTCCTTTCCCTCTTCGCTGCGCCCACCCGGCCGAGCTCGGCATCGGATCCCGGATCTGTAACCGCAGGGACCCATCATGGCGGACGGGGACAGGGACTGGGCCCTTTCCGTGCGTCCCGGTGAAAACATGGGTCCTCTCGAGTAATTCGGTCTCGAAACTCAACAGAAATGGTCCATAAATCCCAAACGTTAAGACCCGTTTAAGGCCAGCTTCACTTTGCAGACAAGATCCGCACTACCTTTCGAAGATTCTTGGAAAGGAAGCATTCCGCTCTCCCTGAACACCACCCGGGTGCCCCGTGGGTCACGGCCCCCCAAACCAGCGGATCTCTAACTCCGCCATGTGTGACTCCTGCGTCCGGACCTCACACCCCGGGCACGGCGCTCCCCACACGTGCCGGTGGCCCCGGCGGTTCCTCGAATCCCGACCCTGTGAACCTTGGGCCGCCCCCTCCCAAAGGCGCGCACCCGTGTCAGAAGCCGGGGAAACCAGCCCGCATCTCAGCCCAAGGCGCCCCATCCCCGCCAGGCCGCAGAGCCTGGCCCATCCGCTCACCCTCCGCACACAGACCTCTGGCGTCGGGTCGCCCGTGTGAACTTGCCTTCCTGCAACCACCTCCCTTCGCGGCTTCCCGAGAACTTCACTGACTTCCCCGACCCCAGGACTCCGGTGCTCCAACCTGCCCGGCGCACACAACCGACCTCTCCGGGCCTTCAGCACCTGAGGAACCTAACTGCCGCCTGTTGGTGCCTCACTGCTGCCTTGCAGAAACAGGTCCTTCTGCCCTGCATCCAGGCTGCCCCTCGGGCAGGGCTGACCTGTGACTACCTCCAGTCCCCGAGGGTTCACACAATGTCACAGGGTCACAGGATACAAGAATTCACTTGAGTCGGGTTGGGCTTCATCACCGCAAGGTCTGGAAACATGAACCAGGCAGGTCATCCACTAGGACCTCAGCAATCCCGGGACTACGAACGCCACGTTCAGGCCCTCAGCAACCCTGGGGACTACGAACGCCACGTTCAGGCCCTCAGCAACCCTGGGGACTACGAACGCCACGTTCAGGCCCTCAGCAACCCTGGGGACTACGAACGCCACGTTCAGGCCCTCAGCAACCCTGGGGACTA
>PJEM01018387.1:0-18946 GCA_004023845.1 Helogale parvula | reverse complement strand
CACGCTCCACCCCGCTTGGCATATCCGGTGTCAAGGCCAGGGAAGTGCCAAGAGCTCGGAGGCCAGAGAGTTGGGGGGGGGGGCGCCCTGCAGGGGGGGGGCGCCCTGCAGGGTGGCGGCGTCGGGAAGCCTGGCAGGGGACCCTGTGTGGGACGCGCTCTCCCCACAAACCGGCCGGCGGACACCGCGCGCCCCTCCACACAAGTGTGCGCCCATGGGAGGCTGGCGTGCTTCCCACGCCGTCCACCAACCAAAGCGACCAAAGCGAGGATCAACTCCCCAACGCACCACCGAGACTTGCTGAGGATGGAGGGTGGGGGTGACAGTGACTGCAGGGCTCAGGGAGCTTGGGAGTCCCGGAACCGGCCCTGAGGTTGAGCGGTAACAAGGGACCTTGCGGGTAGCAGCCATGGCCATCCCGATTACCCCAGTCAGTTCTCAAAACCGCCACCCGGCAGAGACCTAGTAAAAAGTGTACTGTGGGGGTGCACGCAGGAACACGGAAGGGTCACACCGGGGTGCCCTGACCGGGCTGGAAGCCTCTGCTGCCTGGCAGGCCATGGTCTCCCTCTGCCCGTCCCATTTGAATACTGGACACAGGAAGGGCCAAATTCAGGGCTGCACGATTGAAACATCAGCTCTTTACACTTTAAGTGTTTCCAAGTCTTCATGGCAACACAGACCGATTTCTGTGGTGGAAAACTGTTTCCCATTATTCCATACACCTATGTCAAGGCGGTAACGACCTCTTTTCCCGTGCAGGTCCACCTGCAGAGCTACCCAACACCCCTGCGCACTGGCCAATGTTCTGCTGGTTCAGCCTCTGGAAGCGTGACTGTGGTCATGTTCCCCCCCCCCATTTTATTTTTGAGAGAGACAGACAACGTGAACAGAGGAGCGTCAGAGAGGGAGACACAGAATCTGAAGCAGGATCCAGGCTCTGAGCTGTCAGCACAGAGCCCGACGCGGGGCTCCAACCCACGAACGTGAGATCATGACCCGAGCTGAAGCCGGGCGCTCAACCGCCTGAGCCCCCCAGGCTGTGTCATGTTTTAAGTGCCCTGACAACTGAGTGTCTTTGGGGTCACGGACAAGGAGGCAGTGAAGCCAGTACTCAGTCTGCAGTCTAATCCCGTTTATTCAACACAATGCCCTCACTCTACACAACAAAGTACCAACACAACGGTGCCTAAAATGCTACAAGTTACAAAACCCAAAACAATTTGTAGTACTGACTGTACAATAAAAGCCAAAAAAAAGCAATGTACACGTTGCAGCGGTAAGCTGCAAGACCACAGCGAATGACAGGTACACTGGTGGGGGGGGGGTCTGTGACGACCCTGTGGAGCTGGCTCTCGGCTTGCTCACCAAGTTCAGAGAGAGAGGGAGCAGCGGTGGGATGTGGTGTGTGCACACGAGTACGTGGGAAAACAGCCATTTTCGGTGATGAACATGGGGTGTGTGACCGCAGATGCCGGAGGAGGCCCGAGCAGGGGGAGCAGGGCCAGGCCAGGAGGACCAGTAGCCGCACGAAAGCCCACCCCTTCCCGAGGGACCCTGCAGACCGGCAAGCTCCGGCACGACCCGGCCACTGGCCCGGCCCCGAGCCATCCACGGCACTGAAAAATGCCCCCCACCCCCGGGCTGGGGCCGCGCTGCCACCCGGAGCCCTGTGTCGTCCCTGCTGGCTTGGCCGCTGAACAGACTCTCAGCAACTGCGAACATGGGAGCTTTCTAGTCAGAAAACTGGTGGCATCTTTCCAGGCACGACCCCAAAGCCACTAGCGCTCCTGCAGCTGGAACTCTGCCTTCAGAGGAAACATCTCAGTCGCTGCCTTCAAACCTGCCCTGAGTGAGGAATTCCTCTCCTACCAATCCTCCTGCGGCTACAAAAGTGACCAAACTGAAGTGGACGGGACAGAAGTTCCAGGGCACAGAGCTCCGGCGGCCCTGCTTATCGGGAGGAGTTGGAGCTGGAGCGGCTCCTGTGGCGGCGGCGGCCGGGCGAGCGGGAGCGCCGGCGCACCGGGGACCTGCGTCTCGGGGAGCGTGACCTGCGGGAAGAGGAAAGACCAAGTCAGACAGCGAGGCTGGCACCGCAGACACAGCTCTGCATCTCCGGCCGCAGGGAAAAGCTGGCTTCTGGGAGGAACGTTCTGTGGAGTTCCACAGGTCCACGCTCTGAGCCAGGAGGCTCCCTGACGCGCGGCCACGCGAGGAACAGGAGGCCTGTTCCGGAGACCGTCTTTCCCGAGAGCCGTGCACAGGGCGGCTCTCCACCACCAGCACAGGAGGGCCGTGCTCTGGCCTCTGCCCCGGGATAGCCCCCTCCCTCCCTCCTCTGACTCAGCCTCCTCTCCTGGGCCTTCCTGTTCTCTTTGCTAGGAAGGGGAGAGGACCCAGGCCCAGGAATACTGGCGCCGCCCGCAGCGCCACCCCTCCAGCAGCGGTCCGCCATAGGGCCAATCCCAGCCCGGCCCGCAGGCTGGTAAGGCTCCAAGGTCAGCACCATCACACTGTGAATGAAAACAAACCCACACAGGCCCCAAGCACTCCCCTGGGAGACTCCAAACACACCCACCTTCTTCTTATCCGTGGGGGCGACCGACGCCACATGGGAGGTGGGGGCAGCATTCTCCTGGGAGGGCTGAATCTCCTGGGTGGCGGCCTGGGCCACGGGGCCAGCACAGCGGTGGCCGTGATCTCCTGGCCATCGATTTGTCCTGTTGAAAAAAGGATGGAGTCACAGAACACTGAAGAAGCGCCTGCCCTAGGCCAGCTCACGCCAGACGGAGGCCCCCCGTGCTAAGCAAGGCTGATGGGGAACTAGATCGCCACAAACGTGTGCGTGGCCCGGAAGTGAACGGGGAGCTCACTCGAGGCACCGAGGCACGTGATACATAGCACCCAAGGAAAGCACGTCCCAGTGGACGCCAGAGGCCACTCGCTGAGGGGAGGGGCTGGCACCAGGAGGGGGGAGGGCATTTTGGAGGCTCCACAGCACCCAGATGGGGCGAAATGTAGGAGCTCCAGAAGGACTGCCCGCGAGGAGGTGTGGCCTCCTAACCGGGGGCCCGCCCCTTACCAATACCCGCTGTGGAGACACTTTCCTCAGAAGGCTCCTCCCAGGTGACCATAAGGTGGCCTCCGGGTGCTGGGTCCCCAAGAAAGCAGTGCCCACTGTACCTGGGCCGCCAGGTCTCTAGAACTTGGCAGCAGATGGGGTGGGAGGAATGGTCGGCACCCATGTTTCTAAATGAGCTATGACTGCATCATGGCTCGGGAGGAAGGGACTCAGGACTCCTGAGCGGGGCAGGGTGGGGTGGGGGACAGGACAAAGCAAGACAAGGCCCAGCTGTCAGGTCTGTCTTCAGAGTGTGGAAAAAGTCACCTGGGGAGGGGGCTCTGCATGCGGCCAGACCCAAGAACCAGCTGGGTGAAGGCAATCACATGAGAACAGCGAAGGGAGACAGCTGAGGATGGAGGCTCGAGGAGTCGTCAGGGCCTCAGCAAAAGCAAGCAAAGGAGACCAAGGGGCAGACGTAGGAACCGCAGGGGAGCACGCACCCCCAGCCCAGTCCAGGGACTGCCCTTGGGTGCCCTCGTTCAGCTCCCGGCCCTGTCCTGAGGAAACAGCAGTGGTGTCAAGGGGGCAACTCAGGCATGCGGACCTGTGTTCAGAACGGACTCGCAAGACTTAAGTAAATGCGGTCCAAGGGCACCCCTGCCTCCATGCGGCCAACTGCTAAAGCCAGCCCAAAGCAGGGACTTCACGGACAAGAAGACAAATCTAACTCCTGGGCAGCTGCCAGGAAAGGCCACGCTTTCCACGCTCCTTCTGGGGCCAGCACGGTAGTGTTCGGCGTCTTAAAACGTGGGCTACAACTAGGCACACCCTGGACATGGCCGAGCGTCCTGAATTCTTAGCAAGCGCTCCAACTCTCAGAGATGCATGTTCCAGGCTCTAAAATGAAGGTGTGATCATTTCATGACGAACTCATAAAAATCTTCAAAGAGATTGACTGATTATGTTTTTAAAATTTATTCTGAGTGAATGAGTGAGTGAGGGTGAGAGAGAGAGAGAGAGAGAGAGAGAGAGAGAGAGAGAGAGAGAGAGAGAGAGAGAGAGAATCCCAAGCAGACTCCTCACTGTCAGCACAGAGCCTGACACAGGGCTTGATCCCATGAACTGCGAGATCGTGACCAGGCTGAAATGAAGAATTGGAAGCTGAACCGACTGAGTCACTCAGGCGCCCCCCCGAGGGGCGTCAACGGACTGGAGCTGGCTAGCTCAGCGTCAAGGAAGAGTGCCTAGCGTCCACACTCCAGCAGGGTCAAGGGCAACTATCCATCAGCCACACTCGGCTTCCCGTGGGTAACCAGCTTCCGCGGACTCCTGCCTACGTGGCCTGACGCCGCACAGTGCTGCAGGTGGGGCTGGCCCTGGGCCCCCGCTGTCTGCATCACAAGAGCAGCGAGCTGGGGCGGAGACACGTCCCACTCTGCTTAAAAGCACTGCCTTGAAGACGAAACGAAAACTGGCCATCCCAAACTACTCACAAGCGCTCAGCTGTCGTCAACACCATTCTGCTCAATACAAACCAGCTATACATGTCACGAATGGTTAAGATACAAGCTTCCGGGAAATGGATAAAAGTGTGTGAATTCAGCAAAGTAAACCTAAAAATGCTGAAATGTGAGTAAAACAGAAAACGACTCTTGAGAGGACTCAAGAAAACACTGCCACAGAAAGGCCACACGCCTCATTATTCATATTCATAATACTGTACAAAATAAACTCCTTCCTTCAATCCTTACATTCTCACAGGCTGGAAAATTCTAAAAATGTTAATGTATTCATTTTTGGCGAAAAACTTCCAAGAATAGTATCTCATAAACTTGCTTTTGGCGAACACACACCCCCTGGTCAAGACTGGAGCCCCGCGAGAGCGCCGGGAGCTGGTGGACGTCGGTCCTAACGGGCCCTCCGTGGGGCCGTCCCCAGCCTCGCGCGGGGAGCAGAGGGGGCCCCGGGGGCGCAGGCAGGGCCACCCACCTCCATCCATGTGCTTCAGAGCCTTCTCGGCCTCATCCGGATTCTCAAACTCCACGTACGCATACCCTTTGGACAGGTGGGGGTGCATCCTCTCCACCGGCATGTCGATCATCTTAATCTTCCCGTAGGTGGAGAAGATCTCCATGATGTGGTCCTAGAGGAAGGGAAGGTCACGCTGACGCGCACCCACGACGACCCGCGTGGGAGCCGAGAAGTCCCCGCACGGCGACTCCGGGCTGGCACCTGGGGTGTCGCTCCCACACAGAACTCGGCTAAAGGAGTCCGCGCTCCCCCGACACGCCTTCCCGCCAGTGTCCTCCGTTCAGCCCCAGCAAAGCCCTGCTTCTCTGGTTTTCCGTTTAGAACACTGGCAGAAGAGGCCCCCGCCCCCCACCCGCCCTGTCGGGCCTGGGATCCCTCACCTTGGTCACATTCCTAGTGAGCCTCCCGATGTGCACTTTGGTGGGTTTAGGGGAAGGACTCCGCCTTTTCCTTTCCTTTTCATCTCTTTTGGGTGGTTTGGATCTGATTGAAAAAACAGAACGCCAGAAACAATCAATTTCTGTCAGGTCAAAAAACAATTTTCTTTGTGGGACTGCTAACTGCTCCTGCTGAGTTTTTACACGAAGACCTCCCCGCCAGTTCGCCCGTGCTGCTGTTGTCTCTGCCTCAGAAGTCCTACTAGGTGAGACAGGAAGACCCTCGACAGGCTACTTTTAATACAGCTGCCGTCACTTTACAGCCCCCAACGGTTCACACGTTTCGGGGACACCCCCCCAAACCAAGCCACTCCCCGGGGAGCAGCGGTGCCTGGAGGGAGCTTACTTGGAGCGCGAGCGCCTCCTGTTGTCATGCCTGCGTCGGGAAGGGCTCGGCGAGCCGGAGGAGCTGCTGGAGCTGGAGCTGCGGGAGGTGCTGGAGCTTCCGGAGCGGCTGGACGCCGAAGAAGAGCTCGAGCCGCTGCTCGAGCCGGTGCTGGTGCTGGAGCCCGAGCTGGAGGTAGAGCTGGACCGGGACCTGACCAGGGAGGCAGAGGTGTCGCGGGCAGCAGTGGATTGGGGGGGAGGGGGGGGCGCCTTGCCGCCCAGCAGACAAGAGGGAACGGCTGTTCTCATGTCTTCAAGCCTCACTGTCTGCTCCCCGCCCCAGCGGGTGGGGACACTATCTACCCCACCCTCTCTAGCCAGAGCCCTAGGCGGGGCAAGAAAGGAAGGAGCCGCTTCCTAGGCACACAGAAGCCTTGCCTCCTGGGAGGCACAGAAAGAGCCTGGCAGCTCAGAACACCAACCCATCCTGGAAGGCGGCTGCCGAGGGACTCCGCTGATGCTCAGGTGAAGAAAAGCAAGCTTCTGTCTCGGGCAATCCAATCACAGCTAAATAAAAAAGCACTTGAGAGAAAACTCTCCTCCTGGACGCCTCATTCTCTAACGGCATCTTCCACATGGAACCAGAGCAAACCCCAAACCAGTCTGCTACGGTTAGGGCCCTTATTCACAATCTCACCATTTTCTGCGTAAATAATTAAGACTACACGCTGGGCAGGCCCTGCGGAAGGAAGGGGCGTGGCTCTCGGTCCCACCTGGTGCTGCTGCTGCCGCTGGAGGCGCTGCGCCGCTTCCGGGTCTTGTCCCTGCCGCGGTCCTTCTCGCTGGACTCCTTGGTGGCCCCTTTATCTTTAGAACGATCCTTGGACTTCTCATCAGAGCGGTCCTTGCGTTTGGTAGGAGACGGAG
This sequence comes from Helogale parvula, assembly GCA_004023845.1. Classification (NCBI taxonomy): domain Eukaryota; kingdom Metazoa; phylum Chordata; class Mammalia; order Carnivora; family Herpestidae; genus Helogale; species Helogale parvula. Next base: position 12,157 of record PJEM01018387.1, on the reverse strand, counting down.
CCCTGCGTGGTGAGGACGAGTGTGGGATCGCGCGCCCCTGGGCCCACACCCTGCAACATGCTGCCCAAGGGGGGGGATCGAAAGGGCTGTGAGAGCCCAGGTGATCACAGAGCAAAATGATCTGTGGCTTAGGACACTTCACTGGAGGATGGAAGCCATTTCCAACCTTCCCCTTCCTGAGGGTCCCTAGTATCGAGCACCCCCAAAGTAGCACTAGAAAAATCTGACAGAAGGATTACCTAGTGCTGGACTTTTTATTATTTTCTTTGACTCCTAGCAAGCTCTTCTTTTTCACTCCTGATAAATCCATTCTCCCCTTCTGAGGTGTTCAAAGCAGCAATGGCGGCCTCACTTATCTGAACTCTCACTTCTAACTCGAGTCTGAGAAACGATCCCTAATCGATTGCAATTTACGCCAAAGCGCAGCCTAATAACAAGATAAAAGGGTTTACAGAGTGAACGTATTGGCAAGGCAACAAATCCACTTTGCAGTCAAAAGGCGAGCCCCAAGAAGATGGCCACACAGCGCGCAGTGAGCCCAGGGAGCCGGGAACGAACAAGGCCTCGTCCAGGTCCGTGGGGAGGGCTCCACGCCCGAGGCAGGCCCTCACCTCAGCTTGGGATCTTTCCCTTAAGGGAACGGTGGTGGCTCCCGTCACCGTCACCTCACAGGAGGGGCCGCACTGGTCTCCCTCCTAGGTCTGACAGAAGCCCCCCGCCACCCCGTCGCGGTCCCACAGCACCACACCCGCATGCAGCACGGGAAGAAACCCGAGGGGCCCTCCTGCCAGGGTTACTGGTGTGGTCAGATCTCTCGTTTTACTGCTGTCATTTCCTTGTAGGGTACTTTGGACGTAGGATATGACTGGAAGCAAAAACCATTTCAAAAGTGACAGGTAGCATGAAAACATTTAAAACCCAACCCAAACAAATAAAACATTCCCCGATGAACATTTAAAAAAAGCAGTCATCGCATGGGGCGCCTGGGAGGCTCAGGCAGTTAAGCGTCCGACTCTTGATTTCGGCTCAGGTCATGATCTCAGTCTGGGACATGGAGCCCGCATCAGGCTCCTCGCTGACAGCACAGGGCCTGCTTGGAATTCTCTTTCTCTCTCCTCCCCTGCCCTGCTCTCTCTCAAAAACAAAACAAAACAAGACAAAAAAAAAAAAAAACAGTCATTGCAAATGCAACTTTCAGTAATAATAGGCTGATGGAAATGTTACACCAAAGGCTACAATTTATTTCAAAATGTAACAAAAATACTGACGGGTGCTTAGATACAAGATAGAACAAATGTGGCAGAAATGGGACTTGTAGGATCTAGGTGGTGGTTATGAGGGTAGTCACTGCAATTCTTTTAACTTTATGCTTATATACCCGCCCCCCCCCCCCCCGAATCAAATGCGTGTGTGTGGGAGGCACTGGAATAGGAGGACACTGCTCCTAAAGCTTTAACAAAGTGTCTGGACTCAGCACGTGCTCAATACATGGGCATGAGTGTCACTTCAGAACAAGCGTCAGTGCTTGCAGTGAGCGTCAGTACTTGCAGTGAGCGCTTCCACAGTCTGCAGGAGTTGCAAGCAAAGGTCTCAGGGTACAGCTCCTCCCCCCCTCAGCCTGTAAGGAAGCTCACAAAGCAGACAACTGGGATCCTGTTTCATGGGAACAGGGGGGCCCAAGATCTTGAATAAATGCTGCGACTCCAGAGACAAGGCAGCTTTGGACAATCAGATTCCAGCAGGACAGCACAGAACGCCGCCTCTGGGGCTCTGTTCCAGGCTGGTAAAACCATTTAAGATGTTTTGCCTTAAAACAGTAAGGTACTGTGGGCACTGAGCAAGCAATACTGGGAAACCAGTGGCCTTGGACAGGCGGGGAGTATAATTCACTGCTTAAGAATGTGGAGCCAGCATATCTGTTTAATTCAAAGCTTTGCTGTGTGACTTCGTGTAACTCACTTAACCTTTCTGAGCCTCATTTTCTCAACAGCATTATGATGACAACTACAGTTCCAATACGTTCATAGTTACCAAAATCAGTAACCAAATTTATTACTCATGAAAGAAAAGTTGGCACCTAGTTAAGGCTCAATACATGTTAAAAGGGACGTTTCTCCATGTTTGGAAGCTTTCCCCCCACGTAAACTCTTTTCCTCCAGAGTCACACATAATCTCGTGAGAGCTCACCAGGGGTCCCTGAACCACCCTTTCAGGACCACCAAGCGCAGTACTGCACACAGAAAAAGAATGTGAGCTACAGGCATATCCTGAAATCTTCTAGAAGCCGCCTTACAAACAGGAAGTTAACAGATGAGATTGACTTTCAGTAATAGAGTTGACAGGCTGTACCCCAAAAGCTACCCTCCCAACTCACAATCAGCATAAACACTCATTAGTGAGATAGCACCCCCCACCCCCCACTAAGCCTTTAAACCTCTCAATTTGGCCTAGGCGTATTTCAAGTGCCCTGCAGGCTCTCTTCCAGAACAGCCCCCGGGCCCCACCCCCTCCTAAAGATCTGCCCCAGTGTGCTCAGTGACAGCCAAGTCCCCCCACGAACTAAGAACCACAGGGTGGGTGAACACTTTGCTGGGCGTGGCCGAGGGCTAGAAAGCAAAGATTGAGGCTCTCTGTTCACACCAGTCCAGGTAACAGCACGGGCCTCGGTTACCTCCCCCATCCTCCGGAAAGGTGCGCGTCCAACAGCCAGAGAGAGAGAGAACAATTAGTTAAATCTCGAGCAGATGGCGTTTCGGCTCAACTCTTCAGAGCACCTTCCCCATTTAAGAGCACATTTTAGGCACAATTCATGCGAAATAAAAGAAAAAGCCACGACTTTCCTTCGTGGACTTGAACCTTCCCGTATCCTCCCTTCCGGGGGTAAACCCGTCCAACCGAGCCGCATGACATCAGGGGCCGTATCCCCAAGGATTAGCGCGGAAAACGGCGGCCGGGAGCCTGGTCGACGTCCGTGGAGTGATGTCTGAATTAACGACCCCGAGGGGAGGCTCGGCCGGCCTGCCAGGGCACCCCACAAAAGCCACTCCGCACCCACTGGCACGGGCCCCACGCGCGACCTCGCCGCCCCCGTCCGCGTTCACTCACAACTCCCCAGTCCGGGCGCCGGGCCGCGAGCGCTTCCAGGGCAGGGCCCGGCGTTGCGGGCCTGGGTCTCCAACCCGGCGAGAGAGCCCCGAAGGCGGAAGCCGCGCTCCCGGCTGCTCCGAGTCCCGCGGGCCTCGCTGGGCCCGCCGCAGAGGGGGACGATATCCGAAGCGCCCTTCCGCCCGCCGCGGCCCCGACCACTTCCGGGCCGCGGCCTCGGCGCCTCCCACTCCACCCGCCCCGGGCCACACTCTTTATTCTTCGACCCGGTGCCGCGCCGCCAGGCTCCCGTCCCTACCGAGAGGCCGAGGAGCGGGCCGGCTCCACCACGCGCCCCGCCGAGCTTTGCGGGCGGCCCCCGGAGCTCGGATGGAGTCGGATTCCCTTAACTTACATCTTCCCGCCGCCGCAACCTCCTCCCGCTCTCCTCAGCCGCTAAGGCCGGCGCCGCTCTGGCGTCAGGGTTAGGGAGCGGGAAGGCGCTGTTGCCGGGCGCGCAGCGATGACGTAAGCACCCTAGCCAATGGGCGCGAGCAAGGGGAATGTTAAAGGGCCATGCCGTCTTTTGGCAAGTAGTGTCGGGAACGCTTGCTCGAGCTCGCTATCTGGGCAGGTATCTGGGACTGTCCCGGGCTGGCTGCATGCCTCAGGGAGTCGGCCGATTGTGGGACGGCGGTCTGGAGGGTCGCGCCGCTGGGGTAAACCCTGGGCCGGAGCGGAGGGGGTTAACGCAATCGAGGCCTTGCCCCAGCCCTCGCGCGTGCGCGCTGGGCTCGCGGCGGGTATCCGGGCGCGCCGCCCTAGACCCCCGTGCTTTGCGCGCTGGGCGGCCGGCGACTGGACCGAGTGCGGTGCGGGCGCTGCGGCCTCTGGCGGCGGGCCGTGGGGTCCCGCGGGGCTCAGGGGGTGAGTGGGTGCGGGGCTGGGTTCGTGCGGTTAAAAACCACGCAAGGTGTGCGGAGTGACCGTGTGGACGCCGCTGCTGCGCGGACGGAACTCGGCCAGATTCCGAGACTAGACGGGGGACAGTGCGGTCTTCTCGAACTGGGAGCGAAGGGCGGGGTAGAAGATAACGATGCGGAGGGGGAAGCTCCTCCGAGGAGGTGACGCTGCGGCTGAGATCCGAGTGGGAGGGGCGCCCGGCCGAGGGAAGAGCAGGTGCTAGGGCGCGGAAGCTCGTTGCAAGAAGAGAGGGGAGGCCAGTGTGGCGGCTCACAGGCCAGGGCTCCGGAGGTGGAGTTCAGCGGTGCTGGGGCGACACGGAGGATGTGCAAAACCCGGCGCCGAGACTTCATCCCCCTGGCCGGTGGACAGCGCCGGCAGAGAGGCAGTCAGCCTCTGGCAAAGCAGTGGCCCCGTGGCCAGGCAGGAGGCTGGGAGAAAAAACCCCGGCGCCAAGAGGCTAGCGTTTTCGGGTGTTGTTCCCCTCGGGTCCACCAGCGTTCCCCCACCTGTGTCCGGCAAGCGATTGTTACTGCGGGCCTCTGTGGGAGGAGGGAAGGTGCACCCTGCCCCCAGACGTTGCCTGAACAGGTAGGTGCATCAAGAAAGAAGGGAACAGATGGAAAACGGATCTTTTTGGAGAAAGGAACCACTGTGACTTGGAGGCGGGTTAGCTACTAGAAGAAGGACAGGAGAGTCTAGACTGCAGCTTGGTGACCAAACGTAGGTGGATGGCGCGGCAGACGCTGTCTGCAAGTCTTTGTTCTCTGCTCTGTGTGGTTTTTCCAGCCAGTCGATGGTGACGCCTCTCCCTGTCCAGCCCCTCTGGCCCCATCCAGACGTGTCAGGTGCGCCCCAGCACCTTCACCCTGAGCTGAGGGGTATCTGAGAGTCATGGACAAAAGGGAGCCTGGAAGGTGCAGCCCGGTCCTGTGTCCCTTCTGCTAAGGCACCAACACATTCTTGGGGGGGCATCTTGGCAGGCAGTTAGTCCAGTTCTGGGGCCTCCCTTTGGATTTAGATTTGCCCTGTCGTGGTGGGGGTGCACTTAGAGCAAGTTAAATTCTCTACTGTCATTGTCACATCTGCCATGGCCATGCCTGGAGGAGTGAGTGGACCAGGGGGGCAGCCCTGGCTCTGCATTGCAGCCGTGAAGGGGGTCAGCCCTGGGGATAGGGTGGCCTCGGTGGTTCAGGCCCCTAGGAGGTGGAGGTCTAGGAAGTGGCCATGGCAGCATGTCGAAGCCCCACCCCCCGGGCCCACCAGCAGTGCATGCCCAGGGCCACACCAGCTCCCTAGGTGGGAAGGAAGGAGCAGACCAGCGACAATCCAGCTGGGCAGACAACCCCCTCCACTTTTTAAAAAATGAGCGAAAGTGATATAATTTGACATGCATATAAATTTAACACGTTTTATATTAAATCTAAAAGCATGATTTATTCATACACATGAATTTAATCAAATTTGTTTCTAAATATTACTGATTTTTGTTACCAAGTGTGTTATCAGCTGTTGAGCATTAAAATGTGAGCATCTTTTGCCATTTTGAAGATCAACAGAATGTGTTCAGAAGAAACAAGAAAATAAATCTGGAGGGCCCCTGCCCCTGGCCTTCCAGGAGTTCTGGCTTCACCCTTCTTACACCCCTCTGCCACCTCACTGAGGCCCTGGGGGCTGAGGCCTGGGACGCTGGGTCCTTCGGGGACTGTCGGAGGTCTTTGGCCCAGGTTTGGTGGAGGGGTGTGGGGCAGGGCTCCTGGAGACTGCACTGGGCAGCCAGCCCCAGGCCTGGAGCACTAAACCACAGGCATCCTTCAGGCTCTGCCAGTGCCCTGAGCCCCTCCCTTCCCTTCCAGGGTCAGGGGCCACCTGCTGGCAGGTGGCACCGCTGTCAGTTTGGAAGCGGACCCATGTCAGCACAGAATATTCTCTCTGCCTTCGTGCTCTGTGGGCCTCTGCAGTGCCTGCCCTTGGAGGCTGGTGGCCTGGGGCGTGGAGAGGGCTCTGGGGTAGCCTGGATTGTGCCGGAGGTCATGGCGCGCCATCCGGGGCTTTGGCATTGCATCCCCAAGGAAGGACTTCTACCCACCGCTAAGAGTCCCTGCGCTAAGGGCAGGGGTGGCCTGGCCGGGTGGAACACAAGAGTTTGGGTGGAGTCAGGGAGGTGGTGATGGCTCGTGACCTTGAGGGAGGCATTAGAAAAGGAGGCCTGGCTCTCTGTGTGGAGGTGAGAGCCTGCAGCCCCGGCAGGAGCCCAGGAAGGGGCACTGGCTGGTCCTTTAGTTGGCCAGGCTGGGTCTTAAAGGGCCAGACAGCCGTTGAGGGTCTGAAGTTGTGCGGAGGCCTCTCCGGCTGCAGGGTTGGGTCTCTAAGGTGCGGGGTGTCAGGTCCTGAGACCCTCCTTTCCCTGCCAGCAAGTGAGTCTGGACTGGAGCAGTGAGCTGGAGGCTTGTGATGGTTTTCATACCCAAAGCCCCATGTTCATTTCTGCCCCAGGGAAGTCAAGGCTAGTGCGCCTGAGCTGGGGCGGTCACTGGGGACAGGGCAGTCCTGCCTGGAGCCGGATGGGGAGCAGTGAGGCTTGTGTGCTACAGTGTTGGTGGAGCTGTGGGCCGTGCTGCAGTGCCACCTGGGGCCCAGATGGCTTGGCCCAGCTCCCAGGACCTGCATCGTGCCATCCACAGCCATCCTGGCCCATGGCCCTCTTCCCAGGACCTGCGTCATGCCATCCACAGTCTAACGACTTGGGGCTTCTCCATCCTTGCAGGCATCTGGTGCCAGCGTCTGTGGGGTGTAGGCCGGGCCCCAGGAGCGGGGCCTGGGCAGCCCTGTGTGTTGAGGAAGGAAGGCAGGGCCCCCGCTCCCCGGGCCCGACCCCATAGCTTCAGCTCCTTGTGCCTGCTGGAGGCCAGCACCACGTGGGCTGGGCCTGTCCGGTGGGGCTGGGACTCCAGGGCTCAGCACCTTGCTTCCTGAGGCTCTCCTGGGGGGCGGGGGAGCTACCGGGGCCGAGACTTCTGCCTTGTTGCCCCTCGTCAGGCAGCCTCCCAGCCTACCTGTGCTGAGCCCCGTCATGCAGGGACCCCAGGGGCTTTGCCGTCTTTGGAGAAAGGGAGATAAGACTTCAGGGACTTGCACCTTTCAGGGTTTGGAGGTGGACCTGAGCCGGGGTCCGAGGAAGGGCCCCCGTGTCTGCAGAGTGGGCCATCACACGTGGCCTGCTGGCCTCAGCTGTGGGGTGGAGTGAGCAGCCTGATTCTGACTTTGGTTTTGGGGGGACCTCTCACCTCTGTGCTGCAGGAGTGCGTGGGGATTACCCCCCTGGGCCCAGATGGAGCCCAGGCCGTCTACCCAGGAATGTGCCTTGCTGTGCGGGTAAGACTCCGGCTTTCGGTGTGGCCACAGGATCTGGGTGAGCCCAGGTGACCCTCCACCCTGACCGGTCTGTGGGGGGGGGGGGGGTGTCTCAGAGGACCTGGCTGGCTTAAACCATTAGTGTCCTGCTGGTCCCCAAAAGTGAGCCAAACCGCAGTGGCATGGGGTGTCACACAGAGGGCGCAGCCAAATCAGTTGCCCTGGCTAGTGGTCTGGCCCCAGGCCAGCCTCTTGGACCCCTCCCACCCCCACCCCAGGTTCTGCCCTGTGGGTGTCAGTCTGACTGCTCTCTGGGACTGGGCCATTGCCGTCTCTTAGTGGTCAGGGAACTGGGCTCTTGTGGGTCCGGTTCAGGCTGGAGGGGCCGGCTCCGCTTCACCTGCGGTGTGTGGTTGTCGCCAGGCGCTCGCAGCCGCCCTGAGACCAGCCTTCGGCCTGCCTCCAGCCACTGGCCTTGGCTCACTCCTCCTTCTGCCCTGGTCCTATCACCTGCTTTGTGACACTGGGCTGAATGTCCCTGAGACTCAGGTGACCTTGGTTCCTCCTGGGGTCCTAGACTGGAGATCTGGGATTGGCACTCCTTCCTGTCCAGTTTGCCTTTCTGTGTCCCTGCCATAAGGCCAGGACACTCCATGGGAGGCAGGGGCCAGGCCCCAGGGGAGGCTCACTTCTGCCGGCCTGTGGGTCTCCCTCAGTGAGGTGGGGTCTCACCAAGAAGGCACGTGTGGTGTGGACCCTCTGAGGGTGCAAGCCTGCACCCTGCCGTCGTGGTGGAGACGGAGTGTGTCCTGGAACCTGGCTCTCGCCGGGCCACGCAGCTAAATACAGGACTGCGTGTCCTGGCTCCCTATGCCTGGAACGGCCACATGCCTGCGTTCTGGGCAACAGCACAGATGCAGAAGCGCGTGACATCTGGGAACTGTGTCCTGTTGCCCTGCTTCCTCCGTCTGGAGCCTCGGGCACCTTGAACCCGAGAGGGGACCTTGAGGAGGGAGGCCTTCACCTGGGCAGAGCAGGTGGATGGAGCCTGCTCCCCGAGGCCTTGTGGGCGGCGACGCGCGGAACACCTGCTCTGGACTTTGTAAGCGGCAGAGAAATAAACCCGTCTTGTTTTAACAGCGCTGGGGCTGGGCCTTCTGTGTGCAGCAAGTGGCTGAGGCCGGGGCCCGGGGTCCCCTCGCCCTATGACCTGCTCCCGGTATCCGTTCCGCACAGGGAAGGCAGTGGAGGGGCTCGGCCTCGGCCCACCCTCCCGGCGGAGCCGCCCCACGTTCTGAGGGCAGGCGTCCGGTCTGTTTTGGTTGAGCCACACCATCAGGCGGGGCAGGATTTGACACAGGCTTGCTCTGAGCCCTCATGTGGGCTCCCGACCAGGCCCACGGGGCAGGGGAGCTGCCGCCTTGTCTCCCGGGTCTGCGGACCGCCACTGTGGCGGGCAGGGGTCCAGCAGACGCAGCGGCTGTTGGGGCAGCACGTCCGGGGAGCCTCTGGCCCTAGGGTGTGGAGGAGAGTGGGGGGCTGGGGTGTGGGATGAAGCAGGCCGCGCTGCTGTCGGGGTGATCACGGTCCTTCCCCATCTCCCCTGGGCCGGAGCTGCCTCAGCTAAACCAAATCAGGTGGGCTCCTGGCTCCGTGACGGTGTCCAGCAGCCTCGCAGATGACCTGGGGAGGCCGCAGGGACCCCAGCAGTGGCGCCCCTTCCTGCTGCTCCCGAAGTGCAGCTGCCCAAGCCCCACGCACCTCCCACAGACACCCCAGCCCCTCAGGCTCTCCTGTGTCCTGCACCCGGCCCTCAGGTCCCCGCCGCCGCAGCCGGGCTGGGCCTCGCTCTCTCCCGAGCCACCCTGCGGTCTTCCTGAGGAGGCTCTGGCCAGGACCCCCTCCACTTTTATCCTCTAGCCTCCACAGTCCCCTCTCCCCCATCTAGGAGCCACTTCTCCCTGGACCAGTGCCACGGGGTGTGCCTCGCACATGCGGTCCCCTCAGTTTAGAACGCCTTTCCTCACATTCTCAAAGGAGAAAAATGGCAAATTTCTAGATCTCCAACACGCAGGCTTGGAAGCAAGCTCAGGGTGTCCCGCAGAGGGGCTGCTGGGCGTGGGTGTGTAGCCCTGCTCCCGCTGACCCTGCGGGGCCCGGCGTCAGGCCAGGGCCGTGGGGCCCACCCGAGACCACCCCCCCTGAGTTTACTGTTCATAATGTGAAACCGGATGCTGATGGTGTAAAGACTCCCACGGGAAGCAAGAGCTGGAGGCCGCTGGCAGCACGCACAGACCTAGAGGCCGGGGAAAATGCACACGGGGCCTGTGCTGAAGGCGCTGCGGTGGGGAGACAGGTCCCCCCTAAAACTAGGAGTTCCAGGGTGTCAAAAGCAGAGACTCAAATAGACGTTCAGAAAACCGTTAAGAAATGAGAATATAGGGGCGCCTGGGGGGCTCAGTCGGTTGAGTGACTGACTTCAGCTCAGGTCATGATCTCGCTGTGCGTGGGTTCGGGCTCTGTGCTGACCGCTAACTCAGAGCCTGGAGCTGCTTCAGATTCTGTGTCTCCCTCTCTCTCTGCCCCTCCCCATTCGTGCTCTGTCTCTGTTTCTCAATAATAAATAAATGTAAAAAATTTTAAAAAAGGAAAAAATGAGTAAATAAATAAGGGAGCTGATGTGAAGGAAAATGGCCTAAAGCCCATAAGTGGCGCTGGAGCCAGAGCGCTCCCTGGCCCCAGCACCCCGCCCCCCCCCCCCCCCCCCCCCCCCCCCCCCCCCCCCCCCCCCCCCCCCCCCCCCCCCCCCCCCCCCCCCCCCCCCCCCCCCCCCCCCCCGCAGTCTCACTTCACGTGTAAACCGAGGGTCCGCCAGGTGCCCGTATAACCTGCTTTGGCACCGGCAGGTCCGGCTTATTCCTCCAGCTCCCAGGGGTGCGTTCTGGAAGTTACCCCATACCTGGCAGAAGCGAGCTCTTGCTTCTCTGTCTGTGTGAAACCTGATACAGGAGGTCAGTGCTAGGCCTGCAGGGCAGTGACGGCCGTGCCCCATCGCTGTGACTCGCAGACGTGGCCTTTTCCCTCCCAGGCTTTATTTTCTGGACAGAGTCCCCACACGATAGGTGCACCCTCCACAGATGGTCCCGTGGTCCCACCCTGGTCCCCAGCTGGCCGCCCGCAGGTGGCTGCTCAGGAAGCCCGGCGCAGGAACGAGGGGCCGCCCGACTCGGAGAGGCCGGACCTGCACGGCGTCCGCGCTCTGGCGCAGGGACTCCCAGGACCCCCGGGAGCCTCGTCACAGCCAGCGCCTCCAGCACCTCCGTCGTGGACGGCCACGGGCGGCTCTGTCTCCGCTCTGGGCGCCCAGCGAGCCCCGAGCCCGGCTGCCTGGCCCACATCCCATCGCCGTCGTGGGGAGGCTCCATGCCGTGTGCGACTGTGGGGATGTCCCGCTGCCCTCCTTGGGAGCTCATCAGCCCCCGGGTTGGCTGCAGCCCCTTCCTGAGTGGCTCTCTGCCCAGAGACTCCCAGGCGCGCCAGCACGGGCTGCTGGACCGTTCCCGGCCCGGTCCCGAGTTCCAGAGCGGCGTGGACGGTCGCATGCTGGCTCCCAGTGTGAGGGCGCCGAGGCCCCGGTCCCTCCTGTGCCTTGATTCTTGTGTCCATTATAGAAAACAGTGATTAGAAATAAAGGTGCAGGGTGAGATGAGCTGGGAGGGAGGGGCGCCCACCTGCGCGCCCCTGCCCCGTCCCTGCCGGCTCCTCAGGGCCCCTCATCCCCAGCAGGCGGCTGCAGGTGGGCAAAGCTCAGGAACACCTGCTCCAGGGAGATCTGGCTCACGGAGTAGTCGTCCACCGCGTACTTCTCCTTGGCTTTCTCCAGGACGCCGAACACCTGCGGGAGCAGACGGGCTGCCGTGAACCGGCCCCGCGAGGGCTCCGCGGCTGCCGGGGGAGTCCTCTGGCCACAAGGGTGCTGAGGCTCCCAGACGTCCCAGCCCTGTCCCCGCCTGGTCCCTGGAGCACCTGCAGGGAGCCAGCCCTTTGGGGAGCAGGCCCCCCACCCCGCCCCCGTGCGGCACACCAGGGGGCCGGGCTTCCCTCGAATCTTGCCAGCTCAGAGTATGACCTTGGGCAAGCTATGTCCTCTCTGTGGGCCAGTTTTCTTTTTTATGCCAACTTTTTTCTGACTCTAGGGAACCTCCAGACCTAGTAGATTTGGGGATGAGAGCTAGAGCAAAAACTAAGTAACCCTCCTATTTGGAAGAGCCTAAGGCCCCCGCTAGGCTGGCAGCGCCCATGCTCACCTTGGCCCAGCTGAGGTCATCCCCGGGCAGGTGGTAATGGACCATCCCTTGGTGCTCATCCTCCAGGACGCTGCCTGCACCGAGGAGACACCGTGTCCCCGTGAGGCCCAGGCTGTGGGGCCAGGGGAGAGCGGCCCCCTCCCAGGGGTCAGGGGCGTGGGGCTCGGCAGGGACGAGGCACTGCGGCCCTCTGTGCAGCGGCACACACCTGGGAAGGTCAGGTTCACGAACGCCTTGAACTCCTCCAGCGCCTCCTGCCGCCCTTCGCTCCGGACCTTGGCCCGCAGGGAGTAGCCGCTGCCAAACTTGCTCTTGAGGTGCTGTGGGCTGCCCAGGCACTTGAACTGGCCCTGCACCATGATGGCCAGCCGCGTGCACAAGGCCTCACATTCTTCCATGCTGGGGAGGGGGGCAGAGGCCTGACACGGGGCCGGGGGCTGATGCCTGCC
>PJEM01018386.1:0-18967 GCA_004023845.1 Helogale parvula | reverse complement strand
GAATTAAGTTTACCTTCAGTTAATGTCTGACAGGTCCCTGGTACCGTGTGCCTTCCCCCACGTTCTTTCCCCCTTCCCCACATTTTTCTTTTCCCCTGGTTGTGTATATAAGCAACCCCCTTTTGAATAAACGTTGGAGCTTGATCAGATCTCTGTCTTGCTCTCATTCTTTGTGTCTCTTGTCCCATCCATTCACCCGATCCCTCCTCCAAGGTTCCCTGTTGAAGGACCCCGCGAGCCAGGGCAACCCAGAATGGTTTCCGTGTATTTAGGGTTAGGGTGGATATTTAGAAAGGAGAGGCTGGGGATACAATTGCACTTGAGCCTTAAGAACACGGTTCTATACATTTTCTGTCTGTTACATAGTAAATGGCAGTTGTGCTCCTCCTTGGGGCGTGATCTAAGTCTTAAATGAGGTCAAAAAGAGTCCCTGGGGGGCTCAGTCCCTGAAGCTTCCATCTCTGGATTTAGGCTCAAGTGAGGATCTCACAGTCTTGAGATCAATCCCCGAGTCAAGCTCCTTCCTGAGCATGGAGCCTGATCCTGGAGCCTGGTTGGAATTCTTCTCTCTGCACCCCCCATACTCGTGCTCTCTCTTTCAGGAAATAAACATTTTTGAAAAGTAACTGTGTTCACTCCATGCTCTACTCTGATGTTCATCTTCATAGATGTGACTCAGGGGCGAAGCCCAAATTGAGCTACTTCAGCGCTTCCCCAGGGCAGTCATTACCTTATGTATTTCCACCACAGCACATTGAGCTCATGGGTGTTTTTCTTGCAGTAAAAGGGAGGTGTAAATAAGAGGCTAAGTAAAATGAGGGACTGAGGTCTGGGGGCACATGCAGGTAAACAGTGCGGATCGGGCCGTGGGGTCCAGCTGGTGACATGATCTCCCTCCTGCATCTTAGGTACCATTAGGACCTCCTGCTGTGTCCACTTGGTAATTGTGGTGTTTCTTGCAGGGACTGCTGACCTTCAGGGATGTGGCCGTCGAATTCTCTCAGGAGGAGTGGGGATGCCTGAACCACAGTCAGTGGGAATTGTACAGAGATGTGATGTTAGAGACCTACGGACACCTCATCTTCTTGGGTGAGGCTAACTCCCTCTAGATTTCCCAAGCGCCACTCAAGGGTTTTGTTCCTTCCTGTGGAGACTGTCTCTTAGAAGCTTTCTCTTACATGCCTAGAGTTCAAATCCCTACAGTAAAGAAAGAGGGAGGGATTGGCAGATGTAGCGAAAAGTCTTTATGATGTTTCCTTTCAGGTGAGTTTTCCCTTCCTTAGAGTCACATCATCATTTCATAGATGGATGGCATTTCTAAGTAGTGAGTGGCATAAAATGATATTTCCGTCTTCAATATGAATTTCTACTCATGTTGGTAGTGGTAAGACTCAGAAGTGGAGATCAGGATGTGAAACTTGGAAATCCATCCTGTGTGTTCCAAAGGGGCTGTTGGGCAACAGCATTTGGGCATGATTTTCCAGAATTCCAGAATGTTCTCCTTTCTCTACTGAGTCCAATCCTGGGTTGAAAGGTAGAATCTCCAGCAATACCCTATTCTTTTGTTCTAACAAACAGGTCTTGTTGTGTCAAAGCCAGACCTGGTCATCTTTTTGCAACAAACGAGAGAGCTATGGGATGTGAAGGGAAAGGAGACAGTAGCCTCATACCCAGGTAGGTGGGAATGAATGAGGCAGATGACAGAGGTGAGGTCCAAATGTGAAGGATGAAGAAAGGCCGTACAATGTGATTTGAGCAGCCATTCGGGAATGGAAGTCAGTTTGTAAAACCTAGTTTAATGTCAGTACGGTTCACAGAGGCACGTCTGCTTTCCAATACATCACACCCTCACAAATCTCTAAGGATTCTCCTTCAGTTCCACTTAAAGGTCCTTCACGTCCACAGCGAGGGCCTCCATAATCTCACTGGCTTTCCATTGTTTTGAGGGCTTGGGGTATTCTCTGTGTTTCTGAGGAAGTCTATATTTGTTCATTTCTGGGTGTTTGCCTTGAGTGAGAAGTACATCAGGGTAGCAGAAGGCATATTGGAATTTGGTGCAGAAATCCCAGGAGCACTTGGGACAGAGCCCATCTAAATTCTGCTTAAAGCTTTCCAATATATGGAGGCTGGAATCCTAATCATACAAAATTAAGACCCACCAGGTTCATCAGTTGATCAAGCACCTCCCTAAAATGAGAAAATCTAACCCTTTATTTCACTTCAAAAGTTCCATTGTTGGGGCGCATGTGTGGATCAGTTGCTGAAGGTTCTGACCTCAGCTGACGTCATGATCTCACAGTCAGTGAGTCTGAGTCCCGCACAGGCCTCAGTGATGGCAGCACAGAGCAACCTTGGAGTCCTGTCTCCCTCTCTCTCTGCTCCTCCCCTACTTGGTCTCTCTCTCAAAATTAATATAAGTAAACTTACAAAAAGTCAGAAAAGTTCATTTTGGATCGTATTAACTAAAACACAAAATTTCCACTCTTTCTGTTCCATTCCTCAATCGTAAAATAACTTAAATCTCTTCTTATTTTCCTGGAATTTCTACATAAATTAATGTCACAAGGGAGATAGAACATTTAGAATTCAAAACATGAAGCCTATAAGAAAATCTCTATTCATTTTTTCTTAATCATTGAATCATTTTATAATTTTGTCATGTGTAATAGGACTCAAACCTTACCAAACATCACAGAATCCATACTGGAGAGAAGCCTTACCAATGCAAAGAATGTGGCAAATCCTTTACTCACCACTCATGCCTTACCAAACATCACCAAATCCATACTAGAGAGAAACCCTACCAATGTAACAATGTGGCAAGACCTTTACCAAGCACGCACATCTAATTGGACATAAAAGAATCCATTCTAAAGAGAAATGTTTGCAATGTGAGTAACGTGACAAGGCCTTTATCCAACTCTCACCTTATTCAACATCACAGACAGTAAAAAATGCAGTAAGGTCTTTAATCACTTTTCAAACTTTACTCAGGATCACAGAATTCATCGTGGAGCAACTCTTTCAAATTTGAAGAATGTAAGAAAGGTTTTGTGGACTGTTCACCCCTTGCTTCACATTGGAAACTTGATCCTGGAGAATAACCACTGAATACGACAGCATGTGGGAAGACCTCTAAGAACTGCTACACCCTGACTCCTGATCAGAGAAGGAATACTAGGGAAGGTGTTGCAAATATACAGAATTTGGAGAGCATGTTAATTAGAGCTGAAGCTTCATTCTACATCACAGCATTCATCCTGGAGAAAAAACGTAAAATGTATAGAAGGTAGTTAAATCTGTATGACTGCTCAACCCTACTCAGGATCGCAGACTTTATACAGGGGAGAAACATCACAAAGTAAAGAATGTGTCCCACCTATAGCTGGAACTCACAACTTGCTCAATTCCGTAGCTATCTTAGAGCATAGAAAGAGAGAAAGAGAAGAGAGAATTGCAGTGCTTACAAGTGGAGTTTGATCCTTCATCAATACTTGAAAAAACACAAGAGATTTAAATCCTACATCATGACATCATGAATGAGGTTCGGCTTTCATATCCAATGTACACCAGACAGTGCATGAAAGAAGGTAACTTTGAAGACATATTCAAAAAAATATAATTGAACATCAAATGTCAATCAATGTCACCGAATTCACACTGGGAAGTAGTACATCAGTCTCTATTCAGAAATATATCAAAATACTGATGATAATGAATAATACAAAGTTAAGCTCGATGTATATGCTCTTATGCCTCAAAAGATTAAATGGATTTGTTGTCGGGAGCCATTCTGACTCACAAGTTGAGAATTCTCCTTGTGAGGTTACGGCAGGTGTGCAAGGTCTCCTTCCAGCAGATGATGACCCACTCAGTTGTTTTTGCCAGAGCACCCCCCCACACACAAGGCCCCTTGTTGATATGTATCTGGAGTGACGAGTCCCCTTATTTTGGCCCTAATACATGCTCATTGTACCTTGTGGAGGAACTTATTATAGGAAATTCTTCTTTTGTGATTATGGAAGCAACCGTTGCATTTCCTGAGAATCCTGTTTTTCTTATGCTTCTCAAGTAAACAGCCTATTGACCCCTGCTCACAAAGAACAGTCTTTTGCCTTTGCTATGCTAGAAACATTGTCTTCTATTTGAATGCTAAGGATACCTTCCTGCCCATATGATTCGCATTAAATCCCTTACATCAATCACTATTGATAAAGATTATGCATGAATCTTCTACAAATCTATGTTCTGGTAAATTGTGACCTATTAAGAATTTTATCATTAGAAATCATCGTCTAAGGCAAATGCCACGTCTGTGCCATTCCCCATACATTTGACCATAAATAAAGCTGAGTCTCAGTCAGTGCGGAGAAGCCTGCCTGTTGATCAGAAGGAATCTTGTGTTTCTCTCATCCGTCCTTTTCACCAACACCATCCATCCTTCAGGGAACCCTGGACCTGCTGGAGCTGAACTCCAGCACCGTTAATTATAAGGAATAAGCTCACATAATCACAGAGCCAGTAGGTCTCAGAGCCAGCTAGACATCCAAGAGAACTGATGAGTCTGCTCTAGTCTGGGAGGCACGAGCTAAATGCCATAGTTCTAGTATGAAGGTGGAGCTTCGAGACCCAGGAAGTGTCAGCATTTCAGTTTGAATAAATGGAGGAAAAAGGTCAATGTCCCAGTCTGAAGATCATCAGGAAGAATTCCCTCCTACCTAAAGGAGGACTTGGCCATCAACTGAATGGATGAGGCCCACCCTCACTGAAGAGGGCAAGCTGCTTTAGTCTACCAGTCTTTACTCAGTCTAAGTGTTAACCTTATTCAAAACCACCCTCACAAAACACCCACAATAATGTTTGCCCAAGTATCTTAGCACCCTTGGGCCCTGTTGAATTGACACATAAAATTAACCATGACACTATCATAACTCTACAAAACAAGAATATAAACTTCCCAATAAATTGACGTGAATAAAATCCTCAAAATGTCAAGAGTAAATGGCAGCTTCCAGTCTAAACTTGTATGTATAGTATATATATTCATATATATACATGCATGTTACTTATACTATATGAAAGTATTATTCTTAATCATTTTGGAATAATTTTAAGTGTTGTTTCTGTTATATATAAATTACAAAATTCCATCTCTCAAATAATGTTGAGTCCTATCTACCATTGGACATGGTGAAATTATGTTTTGCGTTTTCATATACTTGTATCAACATTAAACTTCTAGGTAATAATTAATGGCTATAATTAATGTCTTTTCATTATTCATATACTGTAAACATATGGTTCATGTTCTTAGTATTAAGAATCAGGCTTAAAAAGTCTGATTTATTAATTAAACTTTATTGTATGAATCTGGTGGCTGGCCCAGGATTTGCCACCACAATCCCCCACGGGGATGTGGTTGACCTGGTTGTGGTAAACCACGTCGGTGGGCAAAGGCCATCTGATCTTTGGTAAACCCAAGTGTATTTTTAAAGATGATGGGCATTGGAAAGTCATCATGTTACTAATAAAAGGGCAAAGACCAGGTTCTATGTTTATGGGTATAAAACAGTATTTTCAGAACGTAGATGAAACTATAGAACTCAATTTTTAAAATTAGGAAAAATCCTTCCTATGAGGGTGTTCAGGAGTTTAAGTGCCATGGAACACTGACAGAATAAAACACTTCATCTATATGCACTTAAAAATATTTTTGAAAAAAAAAGCCAAGCGATTGAAATAGAAGAAAATTTCATGATGAAATTTGAATCTTTGTCATGGAAATGACGTGTTATAGCACTTACATAATCCCCTAAAAGTATAAAGTACTAGTCAATATTTGTCATATTTGGGATGCAAAATTTAACATTGAAGTGCCAGGAAAACGTGTCTTTTTGTGTCTTTCGTTTTTAATTTGTGAATTATCTGAAAGGTTTGACAACCTGAAAAATACCCAGTTAAAAACTTTATAGCAATTTTTTAAATTACAATTATCTACTTGTTTTTTATTCTATGTGCAGGTATATATATTTATAAGGGCATATGTGTCTTATTTGTATATGTGAGTGTATACATGTGTTACATGTGTACATGTAGATGTAACAGTCAGGAACTTACATGCAATATGATTATTACATGCGTATTTGCATGCATGTGTATTATATATGAACAGCAATTGTGATATGTGTGCATGTGTATTATTGCATAAAATTTATATATAAAATTCCTGTTTTCATTAGGTCTCAAATAATATAGCAAATGCTGCTAACAGGAAATACTTCATTAAAGTCTAGTAACAGCTGTTTAACTGTGTTAAGGCCTTTGACAGCCATGCCTGCGATTGCCCACACTCATTTTCAACATATCGAATGAAAGCCTCTACAGTTAATGTGATTATAGGCTGATTGGCATTAGGTCAGTCTTATGTCATAGTTTTGAACAGAAAGTAGGAAATGGTAAATGAGAAGGTTCTGAAGGACAAACCAGATGCCACTTTTTGTTATAGGATTGTGGAAAAAAGACCATGAGTTGCTGATTTCTTGGTTAGTGAAGAATGACTTTGGAGACAATAGGCATAAGGTTTAGGACTTATAAACGCATATGGTATGTATAGTTAAAGTTTAATCTTATGTTTTTTTAAAAAGGTGAACTACTAGTATTTAAAACCAATTTATTTTTTTATAGTTTATTGTCAAGTTGGTTTCCATATAAACACCCAGTGCTCATCCCCACAAGTGTCGAATGCCCAGATTTCATCCTTTCTTATTGCCATGTAGTATTCCTCTGTATATATAAATTACATCTTCTTAGTCCATTCATCAGTTAATGGACACTTAGCCTCTTTCCATGATTTGAGTATTGTTGAATGTGCTGCTATGAACATTGGGGTACATATCCCCTTATGCATCAGCACTCCTGTATCCCTTCGGTAAATTCTTAGCAGTGCTATTGCTCGGTCATAGGGGAGTTCCATCATTAATTTCTTTGAGAAACCTCTACACTGTTTTCCAGAGTGGCTGCACCAGTTTACATTCCCACCAACATTGTAGGAGGGTGCCCATCTCTCCACACCCTCGCCAGCATCGATAGTCTGATTTGTTCATTTTGGCCACTCTGACTGGCATGAGCTGGTATCTCAGTGTGGTTTTGATTTCTATTTCCCTGATGATGAGTGAGGCTGAGCATCGTTTCATGTGTCTGTTGGCATCTGGATGTCCTCTTTGGCGGAAGTGTCTATTGATGTGTTCTGCCCAATTCTTCACTGGATTCTTTGTTTTTTTGGGTGTGGAATTTGGGTGCGTTCCTTGTAGATTTTGGATACTAGCCCTTTATCTGTTATGTCATTTGCGACTATCTTTTCCCATTCTGTGGGGTGCCTATTAGTTTTCATAACTGTTTCCTTTGCAGTGCAAAAGCTTTTCATCTTGATGAGGTTTCAATAGTTCATGTTTGCTCTTGATTCCCTGCCCTTTGTGATGTGTCAAGTTAGAAATTGCTGCGATTAAGGTCAAGGAGGTTGTTTCCTACTTTCTCCTTTGGGAGTTTTGATGGTTTTCTGTCTCACGTGCAGGTCCTTCACCATTTTGCATTTATTTTGTGAATGGTGTAAGAAAGTGGTCTAGTTTTACTCTTCTGCATGTTCTGTCCTGGTCTCCCAGCACCATCTGTTAAAGAGGCTGTCTTTTTTTTTTTTTTTTCCATTGGATACACTTTTCTGCTTTGTCAAAGATTAATTGGCTATACACGTGTGGGTCCAGTTCTGGACTCTCTATTCTATTCCACTGGTCTATGTGTCTGTCTTTATGCCAATACCATAGTGTCTTGGTGATGACAGCTTTGTGTTAGAGACTAATGTCTGAAATTGTGATGTCTCCTGTTTTGGTTTCTTCTTCAATATTATTTTGGCTATTTGGGGTCTTTTATGGCTCCATACAAATTTTAGGATCTTTGTTCTAGCTTTGAGAAGACTGCTGGTGCAATTTTGATTGGGATTGCATTGAATGTGTAGATTGCTCTGGGTAATAATGACATGTTAACAATGTTTATTCTTCCGATCCATGAGTATGGAATGTTTTCCATTTCTTTGTGTGTTCTTCAACTTTCTTTGTAAGTTTTCTATAGTTTTCATCATACAGATCTTTCATATCTTTGGTTAGGTTTATTCCTAGGTATTTTATGTTTTTCGTGCAATTATGAATGAGATCAGTCTCTTCATGTCTCTATCAGTGGCTTCATTGTTGGTGTATAGAAAGGCAACTGATTCTGTACATCGATTTTGTCCCCTGCGACTTTGCTGAATTCATGGATTAGTTCTAGCAGGGTTCTGGTGGAGTCTATCATGTTTACCATGTAGAGTATCATGTCATCTGCGAAAAGTGAAAGATTGACTTTATCCTCGCAAATTCTGATGCATTTTATTTCCTATTGTTGTCTGATTACAAATGCTAGGACTTCCGGCACTATGTTAAACAACAGTGGTGAGAGTGGACATCCCTGTCATGTTCCTGATCTCAGGGGGAAAGCTCTTAGTTTTTCCCCATTGAGGAAGATATTAGCTGTGGGCTTTTCTTAACTGGCTTTTAATATGTGTAAGTAAGTTCTATCTATGCCTACTTTATTAAGGTTTTTATTAAGAAAGAATGCTATATTTTGTCAAATTCTTTATCTGCATTTATCAATTGGATTATATGGTTTTAATCTTTTCTTTTGTTTATGTGATGTATCATATTGATTGATTGGCAAATATTGAATCAGTCCTGTAACCCTGGAATGAATCCCCCTTGATCATGCTTGATCATGATGGATAATTCTTTTTATATGCTGTTGAACACAATTTGCTAATATCTTGTTGAATATTTTTGAGTCTGTATTCATCAACGATATTGGACTGCACCTCCGTTTTTTTGCTAGGTCTCTCTCTGGTTAGGGAATCAAGGGATGCTTGCTTCGTAGAATGAGTCCAGA
Source organism: Helogale parvula (assembly GCA_004023845.1). NCBI lineage: Eukaryota > Metazoa > Chordata > Mammalia > Carnivora > Herpestidae > Helogale > Helogale parvula. The sequence goes on along the minus strand of PJEM01018386.1, from coordinate 10,003 downwards.
CGATTTCCTTCTATTTTTATTTTTTCAAATAGCTTTAGAAGAATGGGTATTATATGAATATTGTGTATTATCTGATATGAATGCCTGGTATAATTCTCCATGAAAGCCACCTGGCCCAGGGCTCTCATTTTTGAAAGATATTTGATAACTGATATCATTTCCTCACTGGTTATGAGTCAGTTCAGATTTTCTATCCGTACCGTTTGATTTTTTTAATGCGTGTGTGTTTTAGAATTTCTCCACTTCTAGGTTGTCCAGGTTGTTGGCATAAAAATTTCATAGCATTCTGTGATAATTGCTTCTGTTTCCTAGGGACTGGTTATAATAGACCTATTTTCATTTGTGATTTTGTCTGTTTGGGTGTTCTCTCTTTTCTTTTTGAGAAATCTGGTTAGACGTTTATCAATTTGATTTTTTCAAAAAATCATCTCTTGGTATCATTGATCTGCTCAAATGTTTTGTTTTTTTGGGAATCTTTATTGATTATTTCTGCCCTGATCTTTATTATTTCTCTTTTTCTGCTGGGATTGAGGTGCTCTTGCTGCTCTCCTTCTAGTTTCTTCAGGTGCACTGTTAGATTTTTGTATTTGCACTTTTTCTGGTTTGTTTAAATAGGCCTGGATTGCAATAAACTTTCCTCTTAGGACTGCCTTTGCTGGATCCCAAAGAGTTTGGATTGTTGTATTGTCATTTTCATTTGTTTTCATATATTTTTTAGTTTTTTCTGTAATTACCTGATTGGCCCATTCGTTCTTTAGTAGGGTATTCTTTAACCTCCATGTTTTTGGAGGCTTTCCAGACTTTTTCCTGTGATTGATTTCAAGTTTCATAGCATTGGGATCTGAAAGTGTGCGTGGTATGATCTCAATTTGCTTCCATTTATGGAAGGCTGCTATGACCCAGTTTGTGCACTATATTGGAGAATGTACCAGGCGCACTTGAGCAGAAAGTGAATTCCGTAGCCTCAGGATGTAGAGTTCTAAACAGAACTGTCAAATCCATCTGGTCCAACGTGTTGTTCAGGTTCATTATTTCGTTAGTGATTTTTTGTCTAGTTGCTCTATCCATTGCTGTATGTGGAGTGAGTATTAAATTCCTCCTCAATTAGCACATTCTTATGAATTTCTGTTTGTGATTAAATGCTTTATGTATTTGGGTGCTTCTGACTTTGGTGTGAAGATGTTTATAATTGTTAGGTCTTCCTGATGGATAGACCCTGTAATTATTGTATAATGCCCTTCTTCATCTCTTGTTCCTGCCTTTCCTTTAAAGTCCAGTTTGTTCGATATAAGTATGGCTACTCCGGCTTTCTTTTAACTTACAGTTGCAAGGTAAATATTTCTCCATGCCCTTACATTCAATCTCAAGTTGTCCTCAGGTCTTAAATGAATTTCTTGTAGAGAGTAAAAAGGTGGATTTTATTTTTTTATCCATTCTGCTACCCTAAATCATTTGGACGGAACATTTAGTCCATTTACATTCAGTGTTAGGATTGAAATATGTGGATTTAGAGTCATTGTGTTCTCTGTAGGATTCATACTTGTACTGGTATCTCTGGTACCTTGTGTTCCTAGCAACATTTCCCTCAGAGTTCCCCTTAAGATTTCTGGTAGGGTTGGTCTAGTGGTAATGAATTCTTTCAATTGTTGCTTATTTGGGAAAACCTTTATCACTCCTTCTATTCTGAATGGCAGGCTTGCTAGATAAAGGATTCTTGGCTGCATATTTTTCCTGTTTATCACATTGAAGATTTCCTGCCATTCCTATGTGGCCTGCAACTTTCAGTAGATAGGTCTGCAACTACTTTGATAGGTTTTCCCTTGCCTTTTATCAGAATTCTCTTTAACCTTATACTTTGCTAGTTTCATTCTGATGTATCGTGCAGAAGACCGATTCGAATGATGTCTGAGGGGTTCTCTGTGCCTCTTGGATTTCAGTGTCTGTTTCCTTCCCACAATTGGGGAAGTTCTTGACTATAATTTTTCCAAGTATCCCTTTAGTCCCTTTCTCTCTTTCTTCTTCAGGAATTGCTATGGTACGGATATTGTTCCCTTTGATTGTATCACTCAGTACTCAAATTCTCCTTTCGTGTTCTTGGATCAATTTATCTCTCTTTTTCTCAGTTTCCTCTTTTTCTATCATTGTGTCTTTTAATTCACCTATTCTTTTTCCTACCTCTTCAATGTGCAATGGTTGCCTCCATTTTATTATGCACCTCATTTAGAGCATTTTTTCATTGATCAGAAGTATTGATAAGCTGCATAGTCTTTATAGCAAACCTTCTCTGATGTCTCCCATGCCTTTTTCAAGCCCAGCAGTTAACTTTATAACAATTGTCCTAAATTCTCGCTCATGTATGTTGCTTAGATCTGTTTTGACCAATTCTGTAGCTGTGACTCCTTCCTGGAATTTCTTTAGAGGAGAGTGTTTTTGTTTCATCATTTTGGCTAGTTTTCTGTCTCTTTTCAGTTTAAAAAGAACTGTTATGTTCTCTGCACCTGTGAGTATTGCTATATTAAAGGATTCTCATTGACTGTCCGGATCTGTCTGTTCAGGAAGTGTTCCTTCAATGGGTTCCTTTGGTCTCTCTTGTGTCTTTGGTTATTTTATTTCCCTACTCGTAGTGATATTTGGGACTCTCGACCATGTGTACTTTGGCTTGTTTGTTGAGGTAGCCCTGGAACAGAAAACAGACAGACAAACAAATAGGGAACAAAAGCACACAAATGTACAGACAAATGAAAAAAACAGGGAAACCCAAAGGGAGAGGAAAAAAAGATAAAGGGCAGTTTAAAAGCAGAATGCCAGAGATCCCTGTTATAAATAAAGAGCAGGGTAGAGGCAGTGCTGATAGAAGAGCATATACAAAGAGAAATGACAGGGATGGGAAGAAAGGGAAATTGAACTCTGACCTGGATCATGTTACCCTGACAAATTATATAGTCTGATTATTTCAGAGAGAAAGGAAGGTAATGACGGAGGTGGAGAATATATTTCAAGAGAGTGAATTAGGGGCGCCTGAGTGGCTCAGTTGGTTAAGTGTTGGACTTCGGCTCAGGTCATGATCTCATGTTAGTGGGTTCAAGCCCCATGTCAGGTTCTGTGCTGACAGCTCAGAGCTTGGAGCCTGCTTCCAATTCTGTGTCTCCCTCTCTCTCCACACCTCCCTGTTCATGCCCTGTCTCTTTCAGAATCAAAAATAAATCAAATATTAAAAAAGTAAAAAAAAAAAGAGAGAGAATGAATGAGATATGACTGTTTAAGCAAACCTGTAACCGGAATACCCACTCCAAGGGAGGAGAAAGATAAGAATGAGGTAAGGGAGATACATTGGATTGCAAGAATTGATCTAGAGTTAATCACAGCAATACATCAGTGCTGGTTTTGGGGGGAGTCACTGGGCTGTTTCCACAGCATCCATCCAGCTCTGGTAACAAAGCAGCTAGGCAAGGCAGATGGGTGTGGTTTAGTGTAGGCGGATCTCGCCTGCACTGTGGGTCTCTGGGGCTGCTCCCTGAGGCTCCACCTTGGTGCTTGTGGGGAGAAAAATGGCGGCCCTCCAGTCCGTTCTCAAACCAAGTTTTGTGATCACTCTTTTGGGTCTGACATTATTCTGCCCTTGGCGTAGCCAAGGTGGGCATTGCTGTATGTCCTGCCCCAAGTCTCGTTTTTATCTCTTAATCCATGTACAGTACTATAGGTGACTCAAAGGTAACTCCGGAATCCCAGGCGGTGCCCTTCCTAGCTGGGGATCAAGTAAGGGAGCGGTTTCTCCTGATGCCTATTGAGTCCTTTGCATACAGTCTGTACCAAAACTTTCTGGGCCCAGAGCACACAGCCCAAAGAAGCCTCCGCAGGTAGAGATAGTATCTCTCTCTGAACTCCCTGGGGTTAGAGATGGGATGATAGGACCCCTCTCTTTCCTGGCCAAGGTTTTTGTCTTTTCCCGGGACAGTTGTTAAGAGCAGTTTGGCCAGTATTTTCCCTTTGTCTCTCTGCAGAGGGGGCTCCCACCCCTCCGTGCTTCTGTGTCTCACTATTTTTATATTCCCCAGCTCTCAATCATGCACCTATGAGGCTGTCTTCTTAGTGGACTCTGTCTCTTTTCCTCCCATACTCTTGTGGTTCAGTGTCTTTTGGCTTCAGCCCTTCCTTCTTTGATAGATGCAGACAGGAGTTATGGAACTTTCTACTTCTCCCCCATCTTGCCCTCTCCACTAGAAACTAATTTAAACAGCAAAGAATATCAGAAACAAAATTACAAAGATTAAATCAAAATTATAAAACAAATGAAATTGTAAAATGTCAACCCTCTTAATTTAATTTATGAATGAAATTAATAAACTAATAAAAATAATAATAGGTTTGGGGGTGGAGATATGTTCGTTTTTCAAGTTTTTTCTGTGTGATTTTTTGCACTGATTAAAATTTGTTGAAGTACATATTTAGTTATCTTTACAGATTTCTTATAATAACTCACAACCTAGATCAATTATTTTTGCTCAAACGTCTCTATATGGCTGTGTCATATTGTAATTATGTTTACGTATCAGTGGACTGGTTAATCCACTCAAAATATAATACAAAGATTTTTTAATTTTAGCAGATGGAATGAAAAGGAAACATTCACAAGGATTATATTTAAATTAGCTATGTTCAAAAACAGTATTTTTATGAAATATAAATCTGTCACAATTCAAGAAGAGCAGCTGTAGAATCAATTAAGTGACAAGTTCAATTTTGATTTGTTTAGAATGCTAGCAGGGGAGAAGGGCAAAGAGAGAAGGAGAGAGAGAATCTTCAGCAGGCTCCATGCTCAGTGTGAAGCTTGACACAAGGTTTGATCCCATGATGCTGGGATCATGACCTGAGCTGAAATCAAGAGTCTGATGCTCAACCAACTGAGTCTTTAAAATGTTTCCAAAATACAAACCAGACTTTTAAAGAGAGATGACTTGCAAATGTCCTACTGTGATTTGGGGCTTTGGGGTTTGGCTGCTTTGAAAGCTGAATCAGACCCACAGATGACTCCAGGTCCCTGAGGCCACAGCTTAATCCTTCTATTCCTCTGGGACCCAAAAATCCAGGAGGCCCTCCAATGCTCTAGGACCTGTGTCTCAGGCTGTGTAGCACAGCAGAGCCAAAAAGACCACTTGGGAAAAGGGAGAATTTATATTCATATCAGTCAGTTTGGTTTGTTGTGACCATTTTCTTAGTGCATTGAGCTTTTTCTCAGTCAACAGAGCTTTCAAAAGGAAACTTTCTGAAGCTTTTTCTCTCATGGCAGATCAGCTAGTTTTGATACAAAGAAGTAGATCTTTCTTATTCTTTCTCAAAGTCCTTGATTTCAGGATATTTGCATAGCAAACAGCCTTCGAAGAGAGAGATAATGTCTGCCTCCAGAGCAAAGGGTAAGCATGCTTCTTATCCAGTTAAAAGATCAGGTCACTTCAGGTGGCGTTCCTGTCCTGCAATCCTCTGTGTGTGCAGGCATCCATTGGGGCCCATCTGCATCATCCTTGTGGGACTTGAGGGGCAAGGGGAATGGACACAAATATGCTGATGCTCATGTTGTTTGCTCCTCTGTGAATGAAAACATCCTTTCCTCTGGTCCAGGGATCTCACGTCTTCTCCCAGCTCCCATGAACCTGTGACAGCTGCAAGTAAGGTGACATCTCAGACCTTTGACAGTTCTTGCCATTAAACTTAAATTTATATACAGTGTGATTCTATTTATGTCAAGTTCAAAAGTATTAAAGCTAATATATAGTGTTAGGGGTTAGGAACGTTTCTTTGGAGAGCAGAGGCATGGCTTGGAGAAAGCATTAGGGGAGCTTCTGATGTGCTGGCCATGTTCTGTCTCTTGTTCTGAAAGGATGCTGATTGCATAAACTGAATTCAAAGTAAAAAATCTTTGTACTTATCATTTTTACTCCCGCCCCCTTTATGAATGTTTTACTTCTATAAAATTTCATCCTAAAATTTAAGAAAATAAAAAAGTAAAAATCAAAGGCAGTGACCAGGATTGCCACATTGATGAATTAAAAAAAAAAAAAAAAGAATGTAAAAAGGGAAAAAGGGAGCACTTCGGTGGCTCAGTTGGTTAAGCATCCAACTTTTGATCTCACCATCAAGCCCCAAACTGAGCTCAGTGCTGGGTGTGGATCCTGCTTATAATTCTCTCTCCCTCTCCCCCTGCCCTCTCTTACGCATTCTCTCTCTATGTCTCTAAAAAAAAAATAAGAACTAATTATCCATAACTCAAAGAAAAAAAAAAGCTGAACATTATTAGCCAAAAGATAAAGAAAATGGAGGAGAATTCCAAGTAGAAAATATACGTTAGTTGAGATTTCAGAAGTAGAGAAGAATCAAGGAACGCACACATTTGGATATATGGTATTTGCAATTCAGAATTTCAAGGATAGAAAAATAATCTCTGTAAATGTCTAGTCAGAAAAAAGAAAAAGAAAAAGTTACCTAACATGGAAAAAAATTGTATTTACAACAGACTTTGTCTCCATAATGTTCAGTGTCAGAACCAAATAAAACAGTACCTGCATCATTCTGGGGGGAATAAAAAAACAAGTTATCCAAGAATGCTAAGTTATCATCTATCTATGTGGCAAGAGAAATATACTCTCAGACGTAGATGCAATAAAAAAACTATACCACTCATTACCCTTACTGGAAAAAAATATTAAAAGAAATATTTTAGCTATCAGAGAAACAAATCTGTATCGATGTTCAAAATCTAGTAAGACACAGTGCAAAAGAGAAAAGAGAAAACAACTACTAAAAGAATGCTGAATGCTTTAAAAAAATTTGTAAATGTTTATTTTCGAGACAGACAGAGCACACGTGGGGGAGGGGCAGAGAGAGAGGGAGACAGAATCTGAAGCAGGCTGCAGCTCAGAGCTGTAGGCACAGAGCCTGATGTGAGGCTTGAACCCACTAACCATGTTTGTTATTTATTTTTGAGAGACAGAGAGATACAGTGTGAGCGGGGGAGGGGCAGAGAGAGAGATGGAGACACAGAATCTGAAACATGCTCCAGGCTATGAGCTGCCATCACGGATCCCGACGCGGGGTTCAAACCCATGAACCCTGAGATCATGACCTGAGCTGAAGCTGGACACGTAACTGACTGAGCCACCCAGGCGCCCCTCTTTTCAAGTTTGTAATAGACTAACTATTGACAGGGAGGTTGAAGATAAAACTTAAGATCTATGAGAAATGTAGGCATATTTCAAGTGCTTTTTATTTTTATTTTTTCAAATAAGTTTTAAATAATTGATGGCTATTTATGCTAACTATGAGACTATATAAATTATAGTTAATATAAAACTTAAGTTTTTTGACAGGTCATTTTATTGTTAGTACTATTAGTGTGGATATAAAAATAATTAACATGAAGTAGGATAGAGTATTGGGCCTATGAGACTGTAGGTATTTGACACTATTACTAAAAATGCAAAACCTACATTGAAATCTCAAGCGACACATGCTAATAAAATAAGTGGTATTAAAATCAGTGATGTTAAATATTTGTTAAGGGTAAGCAAAGTTATAGACAAATAATACAATACACTCTAAATTTAAGAGTGAAGCTATTTTGGGGGACTGGTAGATGAAAAGTCACATTACAGACACAATGAAACTAGTGAGAAATTCATTTAAATAGTGTTGGGGTGCATTTGGCATGATGGCGTGAGTCATAATCTAACGAGTCAGTATTATTTGCATATTGTAACACTACTTTATTCATCGGAGTCTTTTGAAGAACCAGCTCTGAATATTATAAGGACCAGTGACACAGCAAGCATAATTTTAGATCACATATTCAGTGTTCTCAAGGTAGTTTTAATAAAGAGGCAGTGTTTGGGTTAAAGGGCTGAAGGGTGATAGCTACTGGGAAAAATGTTGTTGAAAATAAATGTGTAGATTCTCAACAAGTCTATATACAGACAGTGGTTTTTCTGCATATGCATTTAATTGTCCTGCCATAATACAGTAATAACTAATGTGAGAGCTAATACTTTACGAGCAGTAGTGACACCATTTGAAGTTCATAACTTAGTCTGTGTGAGGTTAGTACATTTAATTGAATAAATGTATTTATTAATACATTACATTCATTGTACATACATATGATATATTAATAAATTAATTAAACAATGTGTTTAATGTGTTCACAGGGATGTGTAGAGAGTGAAGTGTTATCCCACACCAATGTTAACCTACCTCATATTATTAAGTACTTTAGGAAAGAGACGGAAAGGAAGAAAACGTGAAGATCTCTTTCCAGTGTAGGGTGGGAACCCGAAGGGACTCCCTTTCATTACTCCAAAGCCATAGGCAGCTCTTGGTTGCATCATGAGATGAATAAATGTCAGGGGGATAAGGAACTGGCAAACGTGGTGGGATTGTGAATATTAGGGAAATGCTATTTCATCTTCAGGATTTAGTTGAATTCCTGGGTGTTAGTGAGGACCAGATGCTGTATGAAGAAAATGATCCCTGTGATGCCCAGGCCTTGATCAGTGGACGTCATATAAGAGGGCGTATTGGATGATGTAATCGCCATGGGCATAGCTTTAAATGTCACATGTTACAGTAGATATAGAGATAACGCTCAAAGGGCCTTGACACAAGGGAATAGGTTCAGAGACAGGGACCCAATGAGATTGATTAGGAAGCCGTATTATTAGAACTGTTTTCATTCTCCAATGTAGGGGTTGTAGGCAATCTAAAGTCACATAGCGAGCAGGGCGTTTTAAGGGGGAGTCACAGAACTACTGAGCATTGATGTGTAGGAGACGCAGTGCTACAGTGCCTAACCGTTCTTGATATGATCTCAAGACTTGCTGGCATCAGAAAAGGCCACTGTTCTATGATGGTCAAGCATGAACGTCTAGGAACATCGGGTTCCTTGTTTCCCCAGCATCAGTGGTCTGTTGAAATCTTAAACAAGCTACAATTAGTCAAGCCATAAGCTAGAGACCACAGGTCAGTGCATTAGATGTATGTACTCATGACAGTATTGGAACAGTTATAGTCTGATAAAGTCTGATAGTCTGTATTTGGAAAGGAACATACATACATCATTAAGGCAGTGTTTATGGAACTTTTACTCTGTGCACACACACACAGCTTTTACTCACATGGTGCTATGCTGGGTACCTCAGGGACATGTATGTGAGTTACTCTTCATTATACTTTAGGACTTGAAAATAGGTGTCTCGTACTGCCAACAGAATATAGATGCTGTGTCCTGCCTCTCTGTTTCTTTTTCTTCATAACATTGACTGTATAAAAGAGGAGCCAAATATAGTTTGGAAGAATGTAAACAGGCATGACCTGGAACCTCAGAAGAAGTTCTCATTGTTGACTAAGAACCAAATCGGCATGTGAGAAACAGGAGAAATGCAAATTTAATAGTATGTGTATGGAGACTCCACAAACACAGGAAAATTGCAAAGGGAAAGTAAGGTATGTATGTCTTTGAAGAGGAGAGAAGGAAGAGAAGGAAGTCAGGGAGAAGAATGGGAGGAAGGAAGGAAGAGGAGGAGGAGCAAGGAATCAGAAGTCTGGGGCCTCCAAGGTAAAGAATGGAATTCACAGGAAGATGAAAAGTAAATATTTGATAAGCACATATTTTCTGGGCCACTCTGAAACAATAGGACATAGACAACTTTGTTCACGAGGTCCTTCCTGGATTCTTCCCTGTTAACCATATCGAGCTTGTATCATAATGTAGTAACGTACGGTGAGTGCTCTTATGCTGGGGCAGCTTTTCTATGTACATTACTGTTTAGAGAGGGAGGTGAGGAGTAAACGTTTTTGCTGCATCTGCTTAGTTTTGATTATTATTAACTCTAAATAATCTTTCTGCAAAAGTGGTCCATCAGAGAAAAGCCTGGGTGTGGCTCATACAAACTGGAGGAGATTTTGTTGCATGAAGTAAGAATCACACAGGAAAAATAATCCTCTATAAAGTCACATG
>PJEM01018385.1:0-18985 GCA_004023845.1 Helogale parvula | reverse complement strand
GCAACTCTGTAAATAACCAATTATAGCCAAGATAAGCTAAATCCTAAGTTTGCCTCCGACTTCTTCCATCCACTCTGCTCACCTGTGACACTTGTGACCCCTCCACCCGGACCCCTCATGCCCTGCCCCACCCTCCCTGGCCTCTCACAGGACCTCCCCACTCCCCATCAACTCACCACTTGCTGCACAGTCCGAGCCATGGACAGAAATTCCCTGGACTCCTTCTGTCGATACTCAGGAAGAAACTCAACGTTGGTAATGCGAAACATCCCAACAAAGTAAAAAGCATCTTTGCTTTCTGTCTTACCTGGAAGACAGGAGAGAAAGTGAGTAGGGGACTTTCCCATCTCTGTGACTGTAAGGCATTGTCTGATCTGTGTCTATTTTGGAATCCTACAATGTTTTATTAGGCAGCTACGTATGTGACTGCTTCATAGCCAATGAAGCTCTAAATGTAGTTAATAACGTCACTTTCATCAGCAGTGATCACCATATCTCTTCAGATAGTCTGTTCTCTCTTGGCAAATATTTACAAAACAGATCGCAAGGTAAAAGATCTACCTCTTTAACTTTATACTTGCCCTAGAGTCACTAGGGGGTCAAGCAGAGCGTATGCAGGTTTCATGGATCCTGAGTCTGTAGAAGGTAAGGAGGTAAGAAATGGATAGTGTCAAACTCTGAGGTGAAGGGAACATAGAGTGACAAGTGGGAAGTGCCCCCCAGCTGACCTTCAGTGAGTTCCCCGGGGTTCCTCCCTATCCGACTTGTGCGGCTGCTGCATAGGGTGTGAGGCTGGTCTTCAGCTCTGTGTAGTACATGAGAAATCACCCTTCCTGGGGAGCACAAAGCCCAGCGGTCACTTCTGCTCAAATACTCTGCCCAGGGAGGACCGTGAGATAGGGTGTCTGGCCAGAAGGACTGACAATTCAGGAAGGACCCTGCTGGCTCTGCTTTGTCTTAGAGCAACCCAGAATAGCCTGGGGGGTGGAAGGGGAATGAAGGACTCTTCTTTCTGCCTTTGCATTTTGTTAGCTAGGTCTTACTCCTAGCTGGCACCATTCACCAGGCTCCCATGGCCATGGTACATTTCTCTCCTGTGACACATGTCCCACTGGTTCATAACTTATGTTAGTGTGTCTGTCCTTTAAGAATGACAGTAATTTCTTTTTGTCCCTCGACCCCTTACGTAGCTTTGAAGCTCAATACATGTTTGTGGGAAGGAGAAAGGGGAAAGGAAGGGTGGAAGAGGAAGAAAGACGGAGGATAGTGTCTCCCAGCACAATGCCCAGCACATGGAAACACTATGTAAGCAATGGCTGGATTAGGAAGAAGGTGCGCCTTTGTGAGCGACCCGAAGCCACCTCCCAGTGCGGGGACCACATCAGCCCCATGCAGTGGAGTGAGTCTGTGGGGGCATGAAGAGGCCCAGAGGCAGAAGGCCTGAGCGGATGTCCTAGATTTGTTCTTTCAAGCTATGTGACCATGGATGGATCACCTTGACTCGTTAGCCTCACATAGAAAGCAATAACTATTTTGATGCCTAATTTGAACAGGGCAGTGCTTCATAGATCTTTGTTGTTGTTGTTGTTGTTGCAGACTCTAAAATTTGAAAGACATGCCTTCTATATAAAAGCTCACATAGTCTTCTTATAATGGTGTTATCCAGACTCAAGGGTAAGGATAACAACAATACAAGTGAGATCAATTTAGCCTTGAACTAGATTACATTTACCAAACTCTTTAGCTCAGCCCAACATACAACACCCTGCACGGTCACAACACTGTTGTTTATTGTACAATTTTCAGTTGTTCATACCGGTTTCCCTTTCCTCAGACTGCTTTGTCTTCCTGAAATCCCCTTCTCTGATTTTTAACACAGCCAATAAAGTGCTTCTACCCAGTGATATTCCAGAACTTTATATAAAAACGCAAAGGCAACGTGAGTGTACTGATTGAGGGCCAGCAGAGAACTGATGGAAAATAAGTTAGTTTGTTGTGGGTTGAGGTCTGTGTTTTGTGTTTGTCATGATTGTCCATTGACTTGACTTCTTTCACTAGTCTGTGAGCTCCTAGAAGATAGAGTACCTGTCTTTACCACTGTGTTTCCATGCCTATCACAGGACTCAACTCACAGGGGGCACACTGCAGATATGAGGGAAATTAATTTTGAATAACCAGCTCATAAAGCCATCTCTGGACTCTATACCCAGGCAGGTTAGAGTGATTGCAATCTTCTGTAATTGCAAAGTACTTGCTCAAGCAACAAACAAAACAAAACACCATGAATTCAATTCACGCCCCCTCTGCACCACTGAAATGTGAGTTTTCTGAAAGTAGAAAATGCCTCTGTGAGCTTTTTGGAGGTAAGAGATATATCTTAGTATGTCTAATGTCTTACATTACATCACACAAATTATAAGTAATTGGCTTGTATATATGTAAGTGATCTGAACTGTTCAATAAAATATTCATAATTCTTTACTTATAAATCTTGCTTCACAACCAATTTTTAAAATCCTTGAGTGTACACATATTTTGTATCAAACACATTAACATGTATTGGGTTGGAAGCGTAGCATTAAGTCAACATATCCTGTAGTTACTGCATGGATAAGTACTCCTGTCCAAATGGATCAATCAGCTAGACAAGAACATAACCAATCCAATCGACAAAAACAACAGTGGAGAGAAATACATGTGAGGAAAAGGAAGCTCCAGGAGCTGGGAATGTGAGGTTGCCTAGAAACAAGCAGTGGGTGGAATGAGGAAATGAAACAGCTTAGAATTCTATTCATTTCTTAAAGCTAAAGATGCATGCCAGTTCTGAACTAGTCCAAAGCTCGTGAGCATCCTTCTCAGCTCTGGTCATCCTAACCCCCACCTCTGCTCCTTCTGCTCTCCGGTGGGAAGAAAGCAGCAGTGATGAAAGTAAAAATGGGAGAGACAATGCTGCTTTCTTCCACCTTAAAACTTCAACAGTTTTGGGAATGGCTATCAGGCAGGGAACTTGGGAAATTCCATCAGACACACCCAGGGGAAGACTGGGTCTACACCGCCAATGCGGACCCCACAGGACAAACCCTAACCCCAAAGGAACGCAGAATTTCACTCACTGATGTAGAGCCACAGAAGTGTCCAGGCTATGACTGCTAGGATGAATAGAAAAACTGTGAAGATAATTATTTTGTTCTGGACATTCCAGAAGGGAGCTTTCTTCTTGGGTTGCTTCTTTAGTTTGACTTTGCCGATGGGTTTTCGAGGTCGAGGTGCTCGTCTACCTGGTAACTTCCCTTGGGCATTGACCACCTGAACTGAGATATCGGATATCTTGAAGAAGAAGAAGAAGAAGAAGAAGAAGAAGAAGAAGAAGAAGAAGAAGAAGAAGAAGAAGAAGAAAAAGAAGAAGATGACGACGAAGGAGAAAAGAAAAAGAAGGAAATAAAATGGGGGAAAAAAAGAGATATATTATTTTAGAGCACATTTGGAACCACCCCCAGTCAGGAGAATATTAGTGCTAGAAGACCTATACATATCAGTCAAATCATTTATGTAAGGGTAATAAATGGACTCACATTAAATTGTGCACTTAAGATCAGAAAAATCAGACATTACATGAACCCCACTGAAACAGTTCCCAGATCCTCTCCTCAACTCCCCAGTTGTGCTAAGTAGATTCTGTAGATGAACCTGAATTTCATGGAGGTAAACCAGAGTACCCGAAGGTCAGGGGTTAGGATTCTATGAGGGTTATTTTCTGTGTGCACAGTGCAGCTGTGGGAGCGTGTTTCAAATGTTTGTATTATATTGCTTTTCTCCACACCATCAATTTCTTCTGGCTGAGACAGAACTGCAAATAAGAATATAAGTCAGTTCCCCATAGAAACAAATTGATTGCTTACTTATGGCTTCCTGACTGGGTGTTAGAAAGAAAGTTAAGGATGATAATGCTCTGGTTCGTGCAGGGCTACGAGATAGAAACCAGTTCCTTCCATGCGTGCACTGTTAAGACAGTCAACGAAATGACCAGGGACTCAGTTTCTCAATGGCAAATGAAAGAATTATTTGAAAATAAAGAATGAAATAGAGGCAGGCTCTTGGGTGTCTTAGTTGGATAAGCATTCGTATCTTGATTTGGGTTCAGGTCATGATCTCAGAACAGGTCATGATCTCCCAGTATTTGAGATGGAGATGGAGTTGGGTGCTGACAGCAAGGATCCTACTTGGGATTATCTCTCTCCCTTTCTCTCTGCCCCTCCCCTGGCTCAAGTGCTCTCTCTCTCTCTCTCTCTCTCTGTCTCAAAATAAATGAATAAACTTAAAAAAATAAAGAATGAAATAGAGGACTTGGAAAACTATAGGTTTTAGTGTGATGTGCAGAGTGTTACGTGCAAGAGGAAAAAATGCATTATTCAACTGTTCCCCTCCTCTTTTTTTTTTCTCCTCTATCCTCTGTCATCTGATGCTGTGAATTCTTTAATAATGTATGAAAGAGTTTAGCTTCTTTGAAGGAGAGATTTATACATGTCAGGGTAACTAAATCCAATGATGAAATAACTTTTAACCACCCATTCTTTTAAAGGTAACCATCTAGAACACCAATTTCAAAGAAATAATCTCTCTTTCAAGGTTTTGGAAGAGTTCTCTCATTCTCTTATTCTCCCTCACTCTTCCCTTCAAAGTCCATGTCTTCTAGTCTTTAACCCTGCCAATTAATGTGATAATATGTAACCAACTACATTCTGAATTATTAATGGCCCCCTCATTCTTTTTGTCAAACACCCTTCTCAACTCCTGGAACGAAATGTCGCTTGTACCCCTGCTGGTGAAATTGAACTAGACCAGACCTCATTCAATGTGAGGTCCTGCAGGCATGCAGATGGTGTTCCTAAAGAGAAAAATGTTCTATTGCAGGATGAGTTAACTATGGTATCAAACTACTTTCAAATATTCCACCAAAGAAGTACAAAAGGGAAACACACAGAAATGCTGGCACATGTAGAACTGACAAGGCCAAGGTTGGGTCTTTAAGTGCAGGAACACATTATAGGCAGTATCAGTTAGCACTGATTAAATTTTAACATGGAATTTGTGTAGCGATCAGTACAATTTCCCTGGAGTTTTAGAAAAACAGTTGCAAATCAATTGCCAAGTACAGTACTTTGAAATGAGCTCACATTGGTAAAATCCATTAAGTGCTCTAAGAAGATAAAGTATGTTATTATTGCTCTTTTTATTTTTATAAAGTAACATGGTCTCATTTTACTAACAAGGTCAACAAAAATGGCATTCAAGTGAGAGAGAAGGCTTCCCACACTGTACTTACATTCACTTCGGCAGGTTTGGATGAAACATCAGTGTTTTCTTTGTCCATGGTTAGGTTTTCTATATATGAGTATCCAGAAGTGTCTCAAAGCCAGTTTTTATCCCCTTACATTCTCACTTAAGAAGAATTGGTAGCTGCGTTGAAGCTAGCTTTCAGAGGGAAGGAATCAATTTACCTCTACCGGGCTCAGTTCAGAAACTGAAGCTGCCTCATTGCTATATAGTGAGTGTTAAAGGGACCTAGCAGTCATCTGGGTACCCTGACCCCCAAATTTCTTAATGTGATTGTACAAGTCAGGTCCTCAGAGCCAAGGCTCAAGGCAAGGTTGCCTCACAAGGACAGAGTCCAACAATCTGAAAACATTTATAAGTCATTAAAATGTTGCCTTCTGGTTATAAAATAGATAACAGAGATGAGAAGTTAAATCAAGTTTAAAAAAATTGGGGAGGAAGCCTGGGCAGCTTAGTCGGCTGAGCATCGAACTCTTGATTTCAGGTTAGGTCACGATCCCAGGTTTGGGGGATCAAGTTCTGCGTTGAGCAGGGAACTTGGTTGGGATTCTCTTGCTCTCTCCCTCTTCCTCTCTCTTCCACTGGCACACACTTTCTATCTCTAAAATAAAATAATAAAATAAAATAAAATGTTCTAATTTACATCTTCTAAAGAATACTAAGAGATCTAACTGATAGCATTCAGCTCTTCTTAGAAATCTTCACACTCCCATTTCTCTTGCTCAGACCCAAGATGGTTCCAGAAGCCTCACTTCCAATTCTGCTCTTGACTGTGCAGCTATAGGCTTTTTTCTACCCCTGGACCCCTGGCAGTCCTCAGTAAACCTGGGCCTTTTCAGATGAAAATTTCCTCATCCTCTCCCCCATTCTTGCCTGTGCCAACCTGAATTAGGTTCAAGGGTGGGGAAAGGAGAAGAGTCGTGAGGGGCATTGTCCTCAGCAGACAGGGAAGGGAAAAGCTAGGCTGGCTCACGCATTACACAGCTCATCTCTGTGACACAGACAAGCTTTCCCATGAGCACTGGGCATTAATGGAAAGCTGATCAGTAGCCATTTAGAGGAGAAGCACTGCTCCAGACACAAACTCCGATGTCACTCAAAGGCCATTCATAAGAAAGCACACGAGAAACTGCCTGCTGAAAGAGGTCAAATATTAGTCAGGTAAAGACAGAATGACAAACTATGTCATGTTTTACAAATTCACTTCCTGTTTTTGCAATTTATTAATAACACTCTTTTTTCCAAATTGTTTTTATCTTTATTTTATTTTGAGAAACAAAGACAGAGAGTGAGCGAGGGAGGGGCAGAGAGAGAGGGAGACACAGAATCAGAAGCAGATTCCAGGCTCTGAGCTGTCAGCAGAGCCTGATGTGGGGTTCAAACATATGGACTGTGAGACCATGACCTGAGCCGCAGTCGGACGCCTAACCAACTGAGCCACCCAGGTGCCCCTATTAATAACACTTTTGACATGACTAATAATTCTTTGTAATGGTACGACTGGGAAATCTAAAATTAGAGCTTGCTTTAATTGCTCCTCTTTTCTCTTTTATTTCTCTTATTTCTAGAATGACTCATTTCACCAGTATAAGTAAGTCGTAAGTAAGTATAAGTATAAGTAAGTAAGTATAAGTAAGTTGTCTGGGCAGTGGCCACTGACAGACTCTCTCCTTGAGAGTCAGCCCCGAGACAGGCTTCTCTGATCCCTCTTTTTGATGAGGCCCTATCCTTGGGCCCTGTCCTCAGCCTGTCTCGCCCAATTGTAGCAAGAATCCTGATGTCAATTTAGTGAGGATTGCCCCCCCTTGATATCTGATCCCTCTTGACACCTGATCAAGCTCCTCATTCCCCACCCTTGACGTGTAAATCTATGGCCTGCCTCTAGCAAGGATGTCTTGCTATGCTTGATGTCTTTTCTTAGTGATTTTTCATCCACTGGTCTCCTCACTCTCTTCATTGCCCATAAATCACCAACTCCCTTTGCTGTATTTGGAATTGAGCTAAGTTCCATTCTGAAGTCTCTTTCCCCTATTGCAACAGTACTGCATAAAATCTGTCTTTATAAAAGCCTTTCACTAGTGTCCAGATGTTTCTCTTTGACATCACCATCAGTGGGAAGAGGTGGCAAATCGCTGGAGTCTGCACTGTATGCACAGAATTTTGTAACACCCAGAAAGCCAGCTACAGTCTTCTTTTTAATTCTTTTTAAAGTTTATTTATTTATTTTGAAAGAAAGAGAGGGAGAGCATGACAGAGGAGGATCAGAGAAAGGGAGAAATAGAATCTCAAGCAGGCTTTGCACTGTCAGTGCAGAGCCCAACACAGGGCTTGAACCCACAAATCATGAGATCATGACCTGCGCTGAGATCAAGAGTTGGACGCTCAACCAACCGAGTCACCCAGGCATCCCTAAAGACATTTTAAACAATGTCTAAACAGTAAAATACTTCTCTCTGAAAAAAAGCTTCGACTGGTATTAGTTTGAAACAATTGACACCACTACCACTGAGTTTTAATAAAATATATATATTATATATATATAGCCAAGCTTCAAATGAGCACATTTTTATTCTCATCTTTCGATAAATAATGAAAGTCATGGGGAAGTTAATGGACAGCACTCCCATTTGTACAGTTGGTCTCAAACCCAGGAGGACTCAGTGACACATGCTTATTTAAGGAGCAAAGAATACGTTTAATGGTCTAAAATCATTTGAACTTATTTGCAGATTCTTGGGGTCACCAACAAATTCTGTGGGGCTACATATGCCTGCATTTAGCATCACTTTTTTTTTTTAAGTGTGCTCCATGACCAATGTGTGGCTTGACTCATGATCGATACGAGGTTAAGAGTCGCATGCTCTACCAACTGAGGCGGCCAGGCAACATATTCCTTAATGTAAGCAAGAATAGCCCCATGGTGAAGATAAAGGAGCAGAACTTCAATTATTTAATTTTGGATAATCCATGTGACCACTTGGAGTTAATTTATACTATAAATTTAAAACAGGCATATAGGGTGTCAACAGTAAAGTGTAACATTTTTATATAATTTTTTATATAAAAATATTTATCTTATTAACTTTATTTTTTACTAGTATGACTACACATACAAAGTTGAGCAAACATTTTCACTGTTTTTTTCTGGCTATTATTATTATTCATTTTATTTTGTGATCATTATTGAAATGATTTTCACTGCATAAAAGAAGAGGGTGTGAAAAAATGATTCACTCTAGATAGACAGATATATGATAAAGCAAAAAAAGCAAATGTTAATGGTAGAATCTAGGTGTAGGAATACATATTATTCATACTATAGAATTTTTTTAAAGGCATATTTGAAATTTTTCTTGATACAATGTTGGAGGGCTGTGGAATGGTCACTTCTGGGGGTCAAATACTCTAGAAAAGCCATTGGTTTTGAAAGACAATGGCAAAGAAAGCTGGGATGCAAGATAAACTCTTAATGGCCAAGCACGCAGCCATCTCTTTACTGCCTTTACTGGCATGGAAGTTTTGGTACAGAGCCCCTTCCTTCAATTCCAGAACACATGATCAACGACAATCACAATGGCCAGATATAGATGGGTGCTTCTTATTGTAAACACTGAAAGACACGGAAGAGATTTCTATTCCTTTCTCAGGAACAAAAGTCCCTTCGCTGTCTGCTAGGTGACCAACTATGTAGACAAGTGTTCAATGACCTTGAGTAAAGGAGAAGTACTTCTCACTGGATTCAGCAGACGTCACTGAGAGCACATGACTGACCCAACACATCGATTCAACCCACAAAAACATCTTTACTTTATTTTTTTAATATTTACTTATTTTTGAGAAAGACAGAGGGACAGAGTGTGAGTGGGGATGGGCAGAGAGAGAGGGAGACACAGAATCCGAAGCAGGCTCCAGACTCTGAGTTGTCAGCACAGAGCCTGAGGCGGAGCTTGAACGCAAACTGTAAAATCATGATTTGAGCTGAAGTTAGATGTGTAACTAACTGAGCCACCCAAGTGCCTTCCAAAACATTTTTATTTAATTTGAGAGACAGAGTACACACGAGGGAAGGGCAGAGAGAAAGAGGGGTTGAGAGAATTCCAAATGGGCTCAGCACTATCAGCACAGGACTCCACCTTACGAACCATGAAATTGTGACCTGAGCCAAAATCAAGAGTCCAAGGCTTAACTGACTGAGTCACCCAGGTGTCCCCACACAAAAACATTTTTAAAGTTTCAACCTCCTATTGAGTTGCAAGCCTGGCGCATCAGAAGGTCTAGAGACATAGAAGCCCCTGGCATAGATGACACTTAGCAGGTGCCATTTCTATCCTTGCCTAACGAGAGGAGAGGCCAGCTCCCCAGCAACTGATAAAGTTCATTTCTACTACTTAGGACCCACTTCTCTATTATGACAAATGGCCAAGTGCAAAGTTGCCATCGGATCCCCACTCATCACCAAGCTGTCTGCAGGGGGGAGTGAGGCTGAGGCATCACAGGGCAGTGCAGGAGCCTGGAAGCCAGCCAGCCATTTAACCTTATCACCCTTCGTGTGCTGTGATGAAATGACAGGACAGCCATCCTGGCTTCCCTTTCCCTGCTGACTCCATGGACCACAGTCCTAATCCTCTTCGTCATATCACATGAATCTTTTTTTAAAAATGAAGCAATAGTGGCTCATCTTAGAGACCCTCTATTTCTAGACTATTGAAAAAGCCCCTAACCTGGCTTCTTTCCTCTGGGCTCATCCCTCATGGGCACATCACTACTAAGTAAAATTTCCTAAAATAACTCTTTAATATCACCTCCATCCTAACAATGACAGCCCAGTCTCCTTTTCAGTGCCCCCAGGCGGACATTCTAGGTCTTCCTCAGTGCGGTGCCAGGTACCTCCTCTGTCCTCCTGTCACATCCACTAAATCTACTCTTGAAATCATGTATTTTCAATCTAATTCATCCATTTATCCAGCCATTATCATTTACCTGGCACTTGTTATATGCCTACTATGTAGCAGATGCCAAATATTTTTATGTGAATAAAATCTATCATTGCCCATGGAGCACCTATGTAGCTCAGTTGGTTAAGTATCTGACTCCTGATTTCAGTTCAGGTCATGATCTTGCAGTTCATGAGACTGAGCCCTGTGTGGAGCTCTGTGCTGACAGCAGGGAGTCTGCTTGGGATTCTCTCTTGCCACACCCCCCCCAAATTAAGCACATAAACCTTAAAAACTGTATATCACTGCCCTTAAAAACCTCTCAATAGAGGGAACAGGCATGCAAAGTGCAGATCACAATGTTATGTAATAGGTGCTATCAAAGAGGTATCAACAAGATGCTGTAGATCATAGAGGAGGATGAGAGCAACAGCCCACGCCTCTGAATCTTGCGCCCCCAGTTCATATAACTACTGAAATTCTAACCACTTTAAAGATTCCACTTGTAGCTCACCTGCGCAGATTTCCACCTCAGCCTGCAGCACTCTCCTCTTCTCCCTAAATGAAAGCCTTTATTGGATGTAGCAGCCCTTAAGACTTAAATAATGTTATAATAATTCATCACACACTACATGTGGCATCTCTTATGTTGTCTGTTGCTTATTTCTCTTGTCATATCTATATCCTGTCTCCAAGCTCCTTGAAAACAGGAGCTGCTGCAACATAATCACTTTTGGGGTTGGGGGTGATAGCCCCTTCAGAAATCAGCTGTGTCCGGGATTGGCTTCAACTTATTTACTAAGGCTCATTACTATTACATGGATGGTGGCAGAAGATATACAGTTCATTGCTCTACAAACAGCATGGGTACCAGCATGTTAGCATCAGTTCCTCTTTCCCAGAGTCCCCTGGGAGTGACACAACATGGATCAGATGAGTGCTGTGGACTTATGTCACTGCTGAGGAGAACTGAGCTTGAAGAACCCACCATTTGTATAGCAAACAAGAAGCAAGACTGTCTATGGTCCAAGATGGAGATATTATCTCATCCTTTAAGGTTGTTCCCTGAAAACACAGCCAGAGAAAAGGCCAAGACAGAGAGCAGTTAGGACCTTGCGTTCTGGCACACACAGTGTATTAGTTTTCTGGGGCCGCCATAACAAAGTACCACAAACTGGAGGACTTAAAACAACAGAACTTGATTGTTCCACTGTTCTGGAGGCTGGAAGTCCCAAATCAAGGTGTCAGCTGAACCACGTTCCCTCTGAAATACGCAAGGTCAAGTCCTTTCTTGTCTCTCCCTAGCGTCTGATGGTGGCCAGTGCTCTGGGGCACCTTGGCTTTCAGCTGCAGCAACTCAGTCTCTGCCACTATTGTCACATCGGATTTTCCCTTTATGTGTCTTTGTGTCTCTTCTTACAAAGACACCAGCCATATTGGATTAAGGGCCCACCCCCCTCTGGTATGACCTCACATTAACCAAATGGTCTTGAATAAACCTATTTCCAAATACATCACGTTCAGAGGTAGAGGGAATGAGGGCTTCAGCTTATCTTCTGAGGTGACACAGTTAAGCCCATAATGCCCACAAGATCTGTAGAACCATTGTTGCTCTCAACAGAATAAACTTACTTTCAGTGAACAGCACTGGACAACTCCTAGAGCCCAGCTGTAGTCTGGGGCCACTGCAGGTAGTGTTCGGACCAGATTATCGAGATCTTATCCTGATACTCCACCGTATCTTCTGACTCCCTCTTCCTCTGTGGTGAGAAGGAGGAGGAAGGATGGTGCAGTATGTCTGAATCATGGTCCAGGAGGGGCCATTAATACATCACCCGTTGTCAGCCATACCAATACCAAGGGGCAGGTGTTCAGATGAGACGGTCCTGCATTAGATCAGTAATGGGAGAATAAAGGGGTGGACTGTTAATGCCTTTTCTCCTTCTCGTTTGATAACCACGTTAAAAAGACCTCTTTTCTCTTTTTAGTGTTTCCTATAAAGACTGCTCAATTCAGGGTGCACCTGGGTGGCTCAGTCGGTTAAGCAATGAATTTTGGCTCAGATGATGTTCTCACCGTTGGCTCAGATGAGTTTAAGCTCCATGTCTGCCTCTCTGCTGTCAGCACAGAACCTGCTTTGGATCCTCAGTTCCCCTCTCGTTCTGTCCCTTCCCCACTGGTTCAATCTCTCTCTGTCTCTCTCTGTCTCTGTCTCTCTCTCTCTCTCTCTCAGAATCAATAAACTCAAGTGCACCTGGGTGGCTCAGTCAGTTGAGTGTCCAACATCAGCTCAGATCATGATCTCACAGTTTGTGGGTTTGAGCCCGTGTCAGGCTCTGTGCTGACAGCTTGCTCAGAGCTTAGAGCCTGCTTTGGAATCTGTGTCTCCTTCTCTCTCTGCCCCTCCCCTGCTTGCTCTCTGTCTCTCAAAAACAAAATAAAAAAAAATATTTTAAAAACTTAAAAAGAAGAGTGCTCAATTCAGTAAAAACGTGTAGTTGGGCTGAGTACCAATTGAATAAACTAGTCCACAAATGATTTCACAATACATCCCTAACTAGATACACCCTAGAGGGCTCAGATTGGCCCATGTTGATAAAAAGCATTCAGACAGAAAACTATCACTTTATTGATCTGACCACACATCTGGCTTGCTGTACATGCTGAATCAGCTCAATGGCTAATGCAGGAATGAATCTGCTATACTAAAAAGTATTGACTTCAGAAATTATGCAAAGGTCACTAGATTACAAAGGAATGCTTTGTTTGAAATGAATTTTAAAAATCAGATTCATCACACTGAAAGGGTAGGATTAGGGAAATGACAGAATGATGAAAAATGAGAATAATATAGGATAGAAAGGATGAAATAAACCATAAATCAAAATGAACGTGGCCCAGGGAGCCATGGAGACAACAGAAGGATAAAAACAAGAGGGGGAGGAAACAAAAAGGTAAGAGCAATGAAATCATTTTAACGTTGTGTCCCCTGGCTTACCCGGGATCTGTTCCTACACCTTTCTGCCGTGTTAGCTTCTGAACCAACTTCATTTCCTGTGCTCAGCCCCTTGTCATACCACCTTTCCCAGAGGCTGTGTGCACATTACAGAACCTGAAATGAATCCCATTCAACTATCTGCTCATTACCCTAAATCATTCCCAACAAGAGGTTCCGCGGCCTGGCTGTCATTTACAAATGGCAAACAAGAGGGGCGCCTGGGGGGCTCAGTCAGTTGAGTGTCTGACTTCTGGTCAAGTCATGATCTCAGGTCATTATCTCACAGTTTATGAGTTCGAGCCCCGCATCGGCCTCTGGGCTGACAGCTCAGAGTCTGGCGCCTGCTTCAGATTCTGTGTATCCCTCCCTCTCTGCCTCTCCCCCTCCTTGCACTCTGTCTTGCTTTCTTTCACTCTCAAAAAGTAAATAAGCATTAAACATTTGTTTTAAATGGCAAACAAGAAATACCTCCATATATATTCTGATCATTTCTATCAAAGAGCTAATGCTTGGGAGCACAGCTAATATCCAAATAAAAACATCAGTAATGTGGTAAAACAAAAATCCTGCCTTCTGCCATACTGCCACCCCCAAGAAAGCCTTCTAATTTTCATAGCTTTTCTGAGATTTCCAAATTGAATTAAATCTTTTCTCCTAAAAAAATAGTTTGGCTCACCAACATTTCCTACCCTCACGGAGGAAGTGATATTGTGCAGAAGCAGGTTTTTTTCCCCTCCCTTTCGTTTTGCAGTCACCAACCAGCTGTAGATTTGGGTTTTCTTCCAGCCAACACACACCATGTCTCCATGTGTGGTTTCTGTTGCATTAGCTGCTAACTTATTTTTACTCATTTCCACTGTCATCTCTATTTAATGAAGGCTGACCTAAACCCTCAGGGAATCTGAGCTTGGTGTTTCTTTGTCAGCACGTCTCCTGGCTGTCACATTGTGACTGATCTCACGTGAGAGCTGTAAGACATGGCTGGGAATATTCTTGGGTCTAGCATGAGGCGGTAGAAGCTTCCGGTGGAACTGATTGCCTTTCCTCAACAGGCTAAGTGCTTCTGACTTTTTTCAGGAGATTATGGCCCTCCACTCCCTTTTCCACAAGCATAAAGGGTGTATGGGTGGATGTCTCTGCTAAGTGGTCATGCAGTGCATCGGTTTGCTCCAATGGACCAGAAATGGTATTTTTGTACTTGCCTCACAAGTTGAATGTCACCAGAAGTCCTTGAGAATGCCAATTGATTATTGGTTACCCACAGTCTCCACATCCCCTTTCTCAGCACAAGCTCCTCAACCTCGCGGATGAAATGAGTGTCTTACCAAACCAGCGAAGGCTGGAATCTGTTCACTGGGCTAGTATCTGACTGTAGGGAGGAATCATTTCTCTGCATGGTACCCAGAGCCATGGAGGCAGGGGAGGGTGTAGTTGGGCTCAGCTTCCTGACTCTCCTAGTGACAAACTCAGGTCACCTTCTTATCTGGAAAATGATGTAAATACTCACTTTGCAGGACTGTTACATGCATTAGAAGAGGTGGATTATAGAGGGCCCTGACACATAGTAGGTGCTCAATAAAGATCTTTCAAGTGAAACTCCCTCAGCTCATTATTTTTTCCCTTTAGCTGTTTTAAAACAGGATTTCTTCTGAGGAAGACTTTCTCATTTTGCAATCTCTGCAAGCCAGGCTCATTGCATCATAAGATGGATCCAAGGTTCTCTCACACAACTATTGATCCAAGAATGTGGAACCAGCATGGATCTTTAATTTTATCCAACAAAAGGCCCTTCAATATCTGTTTCATTAACATAAAGGTCAGTAGGGCAATAA
Source organism: Helogale parvula (assembly GCA_004023845.1). NCBI lineage: Eukaryota > Metazoa > Chordata > Mammalia > Carnivora > Herpestidae > Helogale > Helogale parvula. The sequence continues at coordinate 3,887 of PJEM01018385.1, read as the reverse complement.
TTGCTCTAAACCCAATTGAACCATAGTGAGATTTATCGTTGCCCTTCAAAATAGCTTTAGGTTCTCTGCTCAGGGCCATAAAAGTTGACATATTTATTTTGTGAATACATAGTAGGCTTATAGCCTCATCAGATCTTCGGTTTTGCTGAATGACAAATTAACCACATTTCCCTTTAGTTCTTTTGCCTAAGACCTTCAAGTTGAATTCTGTAAGTAATCATTTTTGTTCTGGTCTCAGAGTTTGCATTTCTTTTTTCCAGTTGACTCTTCTGTCTTCCGAACCCTGTGTACATCAGAGTCATTAACAAGTATGAACAGCTCAAGGATTTAATGTGCTCTTTGGCAGAGATGAAAAATGTTGGGATTTGAGATAAAGATCCAGCAATCATGAAACTTCTTTGCAGCTGCTTGGGGAGAACACCAAGGCCCACTCACATCCTGATACACAGAGGGTGTCTTCCAGAATATTCACAAACATTTTTTAAGGGATAATGCTCGTGAGAGTATAGAGAAATGGCCACACTTTTCTGTACTCAGGGGTGATAGTGACCTTAAGCTTACTGATCATCTACATAATATGAGGGCGTTACCAAGGTCATGTGAAAGACGGCCTTGAATCAACATCACTCAAGAAGCTGCCCGTGGCCTGTTTAATGAGGGCATTTATCTTTCAAAAGGCCCAAGGGACCTAGACATCTTGCAAGAACTATATGCTCATTTCTGCCAATGAGCTCCCATTAGTTGCTGTGTACTTCATGGTATCACAGCGGTGAGAGATTCATAGTCTACACAATAATTTTAATTTTAATGGCTGGTGAAATTAGCAGTTTTGAGGCCAGGGCAATTAAATCTATTATCAACAATAGTGCTGCAGTCTATTATGTCATTAAAACTTGCTGTAAGTGGTAACTAGCACTACAGGATGCCTGGAAATAAAAAATGAGACCTTATGAAAATTGAGCTTTGCATTTTCCTTGACATAAGACCCAGCTTCAATCACTGTTGTTGCTGGGAGGGTTGATAGGTAAACAGAAAACTCTGGCCTAGTCTGTCTGTGCAGATTTCTTAAAGCATCTTTCTGTCTTTGACATAGTAGACATCCAGAAATGGGACATATACTCACACTTCAACCTAGCACACCCCTGCAGATGGCGTGCCCACAGATGTCACTAGCCATCAGCACATCCATTTGTTTCCCTGATCATCAGGAACCTTGAGCTCGGCTCCTGGATGGAAACAGATGTGTGAAGCTGAGAGCTGGATGTCTTGATCCCATGGTGGATCTGTAACCGTGAGCGGGGAAATTTCTGTACCTTCCACATCAAGGTGCGCTCTAATAAAGCTGACCTTTTAAAAAGCAACTTGAAAACAAACAATCTTGATGCAATTTTTTTTTTTTAAGATCCTGACCTTTAACTCAGTCTTCTAGAGGTCTAAGATGGAATGAGGCTCCGAGGCATGGGTGCCACAGGTATTTCCCATGTCACTGTGGCCCTTGCTCAAGTCTACACAACAAGGATTTGTTTTGAAATCCAAGCCTGTTTCTTGTTGTTTTGGGATAAGTGGTAAAGCATCCAGGAAGTCCCCACGGTGGCAGGAGCAGTAGTTCCCAGGTCCTGTCTGCTCCGGCAAACACTCCCTGGCCATCCCAGGTCAGAGAACTCTTCCTTCAGAGAATCTAAGTGAACATTGTTCTCATTTGGCCCTTAAACTTAAATAATTGACACAAAGCACCGCAGTGTAGATTCTGTTTGTTCAAGGAGACTACAAATTCATTCAACTAAAAGCCATGTTCATATTCCATTGTCTCCCTAGTTTATAATACAATTCCGTACACATATTAGGGACTCAATAAATTTTTGTTGATGGATTTGTGGCAGAGATGGTTTGCTAGTCATTTTCATTCCTTCAGCATGTAGATGGCTTTTGCTAAACCAGGACAATTTTTGAATAAATAAATAAATAAATAAGAAGGGAATGCTACGTTAGGACACTACTTAATAAAGGCTTAGGAAGAATTAGAATTAGCAGAAAGGCTGAATAATGGTGTTCCGGAAGCCTAGGAAACTAGATTTAAATCCTTCTCCAAAAATTAATTAGCTCAATAATGTAGGAGAACTCATTTCATTTTTGGTCTCAAGTATTTTTATAAATAAGATTGAGGACTTGGTATAGGTAATCTCTCTCTAATTTTAGAAGAGGAAAAGGCAAGGAATGGAACATGGGTTCAAGTTTCTACTCAGGACTAGCTAGGGTTAGGTTCCCTGAGAGCCCATCCAGTTAAAAACACAAAACAAACAAATGAAAAAAAAAAAAAGAAGAAGAAAAGAAAAAGAGTTCTTTTAAAAAGAGAGAAAAGGGTTTATTCTAACAATTTTTTTTATTATTTACTTATTTTTGAGAGACAGAGAGAGGGAACCGAATGCAAGTGACGGAGGGGCAGAGAGAAAGGGAGACACAGAATCAGAAGCAGGCTGTAGGCTCTGAGCTGTCAGCACAGAACCTGATGTGGGGGTCGGACCCACGAACTGTGAGATCATGACCTGAGCTGAAGTCAAATGCTTAACTGACTGAGCCACCCAGGGGCCCCCTAACAGATTTTTAAAAGTCATTGCTGGAGTCTGATACTATTTTATTTAGAAGTTTTCACATTATGTTCCCAAGTGAAATCAGTCTGTAATTTTCTTATTCTTATTCAGTTTTGGAATTAACGTTAAATTAGCTTTGTGAAGTGAGTTGGACTCCATATGTTTGTCTTTTTCTAACAATTTCTTAAATTTATCAGTATCTACATTTTTCTTTCAAAGAAGACATTTTCTTTTCCTTTTCTTTTCCTAAATTGTTATAGATACAATTTTTGTCTATCTAAAGTTTAGTCCTTGTTTATTTAAATAAGAATAAAATTTTCTAATTTACTTATCTTCATTTTCCATATCAAGTAACATTTTCCTGGTAATAATAAATTTTTCTTACTGAAATATTTAATCCAATTATGTTTTCAGAGGTCTTTGTTAAATATTTTTGCTCTACTTTTGGGCTTAAAAATTAATTGCTATGTAGAAAATTATGTGTAATGCTTTCTTTTTCCCTTTAGCATCTCAAAAATATCACTTTATGTCTCCAGGGTTACTGTGGAGAAGTTCAATGTTAATCTGATTTTTCCCCCTTATATGTGATGGACTTTTATAAACTCTTTGAAGTCTTTGGGCATTTTGTATTTATTTTTAATGCCATATTTTGCACTATAATGTTTCCCAATGAGGACTTTTATCATTTTTTTGGGCATCTTTCTAAATGTTTTAACACTGAGTCCTTAGGTCTTTTCTTTTTTCTGAGAAATTCTCAAAATCATTTCTTCCAGTTTTCCCTCCCCTCTATGGATTTATTTTCTTTTCTTGTGAGGTTTCAATGATATGACTTTTCACTCATATCATGTAACATTTTTTTATATTTACAATGTATTTATGTCTTTTTTAGAGAGTACCTTGTTTTGATATTCCAATTTATTAGCCTGTTCATTTTATCCTTTCTACTCTCAACCTTTACTTCATTTATTTTATTTTTTAGTGTTCCATATCACCAGTCAAGTTTTCTTCATAGTGGATTATTGTCTCATGTTTCCAGTATTTCCCCCTATCCTTTTTAGCATATTATTAGATTCCTTTTAAAAGACTCTTCTAAAGATGGCGGAGAGGAAGGGAGCTCTGTAAACTTCATCTGCCCCATCGATCAAACTGAGAAGGACACTGCTCTCATCTGCAAGAGCAGAAGGAGAAAATACGGACTCCAGAAGGAAGAGAACCTGAAGGATACCTGAGAGAATATATCTCATCCCTACCTCTCCCCTCAACTGGTCATACACTTCTAGACTGTCCACTGTCCTTTGT
>PJEM01018384.1:0-18979 GCA_004023845.1 Helogale parvula | reverse complement strand
GATACATGATACAATTTATTACTTGCCCATAAGCTACAACACAGCCTGCTTAATACCTTTCCTTAAATTCCACCTCTATACTACAGTATACTTGAGGTCCATGCAAAAAAGTAGCTACCTTTTATGTAGGAAATGGATGATTAAGTCTTTGGTGTTGTAAAAGCAACTTCATTTAAACATAACCACCCCCACCACCAAAAAAAAGAAGAGGAAAAAAAAAAGTAAAGAAAATAATAAGGGAAAAACCCAAGACACACTTTCTACGGGAAAAAAAAAAAACCAGCATGTAATTTCTGTCCTTGACGGAATCTATTAAATAAGCAAACACTCCCAACAAGCAAAACAAGTACTACAATGTAAAAATATAAAAAAAAAGAAAACCCTCTCACATGCATAAATGAAAGATTGCACACAAAGAACTCACATCTCTTCAAGTTTCAATAGTAAATATTCTGCTACTGTGTATTAAATACCGCATGGTTTGCCCAAGCTAAGATGAAACCACATCATGAATCAATAAGCATTTTGCATTTTCTTTCATATCTACTCAAAGTCATGCCTACTGCACCTCTAAACATTTCATTAAATCCAATTATACAGCAAACACTCCCAAAATAAACTTAGATTGTATTGCAGTTTCACTTAACAGTATATAAAATGCTGTGTTGTGACAGGTATCAACTATCCATTAGATACGGAATCAATTTTTCTTAAGCACTACAAGTGAAATTTTTAAAAATGTTTTTCATTTACTTTTGAAAGAGACAGAGAGACAGCGCAAGCAGGGGAGGGTCAGAGAGAGAGGGAGATATAGAATCCGAAGCAGGCTCCCGGCTCTGAGCTAGCTGTCAGCACAGAGCCCGACGCGAGGCTCGAACCCACAAACTGTGATATCATGATCTGAGCCGAAGTCGGACACTTAACCGACTGAGCCACCCAGGCACCCCTCAAGTGAAATTTTTGACCAAAGTTTATGCACAGTATAGACCTATAGAAAGAGAAGTTTTATAAGTTTTGACCTTTGAAAATAAGTGTGTACAATAGGGACACCTCAGTCAGTTAGATGTCCTACTCTTGATTTCAGCTCAGGTCATCCCAGGGTTGCGGGATTGAGCCCTGTCAGGCTCTCTGCTGACTGTGGAGCCTGCTTCGAATTCTCTCTCTCCATCTCTCTCTGCCCCTTCCCTGCTCACTCAGGCTTGCTCTCTCTCTCTCTCTCTCTCTCTCTCTCTCAAATAATAGTAAAGAATACATGAACATATGTATGTACAATATAAATATAAGCAAATTTTAGATACATGTATTAGAGTTTTTTAAGGCAAAGAGATAGTTTCACAGTTATGTTTCCAAATACTCTGTCTTTCAAACTCTTCTGTTAAACACATCCACATGTTACTTAGCTTAAATTAAACATATAAAATTTTAAATATGGAACTCCAGAAAAATAACATATGCCATTGTTTGACTTTTTTCAAAAGTCTGATTTTTGTCAAATTACAAGTCGCATCTTCGTGTCTTGATTTTGTGTCTATAAACTCTTCAATATTCTTTAAATCTGTGAAGAACGACTCATATCCCTACTACACTGTGACAATGGCTTAAATGTATTAGGAAAAGCAGCTGTGATGAAAGAGGGTTATGGATTGTATATAGAAATTTTAAGTAATAAATGGATGAGTTTGTCTCCTCTACTCCACAAATACTGAATATTTAAGTTTACTAGAAAGTGATAACATGAGAAAATAAAAGTTTGTCTTAGAAAATAATTAAGTCTGGGGTGCCTGGGTGGCTCAGTCGGTTAAGCCTCAGACTTTGGCTCAGGTCATGATCTCATGGTTTGTGGGTTCGAGCCCCGTGTCAGGCTCTGTGCTGACAGCTAGTTCAGAGCCTGGAGCCTGTCTTCAGATTCTGTGTCTCCCTCTCTCTCTCTCTGCCCCTCCCCTGCTCGCGCTGTCGCTCTCCGTCTCTCAAAAATAAATAAAAAACATTTAAAAAATTATTAAAAAAAAAGAAAATAACAAGTCGAGTTCCAATTTGATTTCAAAAACATGGATGTCATAATTTTGGAGACTTAGCGGACTACGTGATCTCAGAGTTCCTGTAAATTCTTCCTGCTTGCGGCGTCCAGTACTTGATAACAACTGGCTTTCCTAACTTGTTGCTGAATATGGAGTTTTATCAGTGTCAAAGCAACAGTTAATCTAAACACATGTTCAAAGTGCAAGCTGTGTAAATGGCTACCTAAAACAGATTAATTTCACATTTTGAACCGATCCCTTCCATTTCATTTTTTTCCAGAAACTTCTTTTCAAAGAGTTTTCAAGGGATTTAAGTAGAATCTTGAATACACCCTTTGGGGATGTGACGAGTAGGAAATTGCTGTGGTTGAGGTCAAGGAGACAGGTTCCGGCTTTCTTCTTTAGGGTTTTGATGTTTCCTATCTCACATTCAGGATTTTAGTATCCCTTGCAAAGTCTTTGAAAAGAAGTTTCTGGAAAATGGTGGCTGAAGGCTCTCATCCAATTACACTTTTCTCAGAAGATTTACCCTGAGCCAGCATGCCCATGGCCAGCTAGCTTTTTTTTTTTTTCTGTACTTGGTTGGGTTTTTTATTCATTTAGTTTATTGTCAAGCTGGTTTCCATATAACACCCAGTGCTCTTCCCCACAACTGCCCCCCTCCATGACCATCTCCCCCTTCCCACCTCCGTATTCAGCCCTCAGTTTGTTTTCAGTATTCAAGAGTCTCTCATGATTTGCCTCCCTCCCTCTCCCTAACACTTTCCCCCACTTTTCCCTTCCCATGGTCCCATGTTAGGTTTTTCCTGTTAGACCTATGAGTGAAAACACATGGTATCTGTCCTTCTGTGCCTGACTTATTTCGCTTAGCATGACACCCTCAAGGTCCATCCATTTTACTACAAATGACCGGATTTCATTCTTTCTCATTGCCATGTAGCATTCCATTGTATAGATAAACCACATCTTCTTGATCCATTCATCAAATGTTGAAGGACATTTAGGCTCTTTCCATGATTTGGCTGTTGTTGACAGTGCTGCTATGAACATTGGGGTACATGTGCTCCTATGCATCAGCACTTGTGTATCCCTTGGGTAAATCCCTAGCAGTGCTATTGCTGAGTCATAAGGGAGTTCTATGGATAGTTTTTTGAGGAGCTTCCACACTGTCTTCCAGAGCGGCTGCACCAGTTTACATTCCCACCAATAGTGTAGGAGGGTGCCCGTTTCTCCACACCCTCGCCAGCATCTAGGATCTCTTGATTAGTTCATTTTAGCCACTCTGACCAGCATGGGGTGGTATCTCAGTGTGGTTTTGATTTGTATTTCCCTGATGATGAGTGACACTGAGCATCTTTTGATATATCTGTTGGCCCTCTAGATGTCGTCTTTGGTGAAGTGTCTGTCCATGTCTTCTACCCATTTCTTCACTGGATTCTTCGTTTTTTGGGTGTGGGGTTTGGTGAGATCCTTGTAGATTTGGGATACTAGCCCTTCATGCCAGTTGCAACTATCTTTTCCCATTCTGTCAACTGCCTATTAGCTTTTTGGATTGTTTCCTTTTCAGTGCAGAAGCTTTTTACCTTGATGAGGTCCCACTTCTCATCTTCGCTTCACTTCCAAATCCTAGTCCATGCACTTTAATGCTACCACCGGAGATGAGATGCACTTCCATTGGAGGCCAGCCTCCCAGTGAGATCGTGCAAGGGGGGGGCCAGAGGCTGTTTCTCCTGGTGCCACCTGGAATGGGTGCCACTGCCGCCGAGCCCAAGGAAGGATTCACCAGCTAGATGGGACGGATTTCTCTCCCCGTGCCCAGCGGTTATATATGGGGTGACATTATCTCTCTCTGTCCTGGGGAAAGTTGTTTATCTCTTCTCTAGAGACAGTTCTATGAGTGTTTTCAGTCTCTTTCTCTTCCCTTTGTCTCTCCAGGGCACCCCATACTTGACCTGTGTTGGGCTGGGGTTCCCTCCCCTCCACTCTTCCAGGGCCAGCCCTTTTTTGAATTTCCCCAGTTTGCACTCAGGAATCTTTTGGGGTTGTTTTCTTTATGGAGTCTGTATGTTCTCCTCTCACTCTTGCATATCAGAGTATTGTCCCTTCAGTCCTTCTCACTTTAATAGATGCAGGCGGATGAAGACTACAGAGCTCCCTACTTCTCTGCCAGCTTGTCCCATCCCCCAGCTAGCTTTTGATAAGTGGAATTGTTGAAACTACTTTAATAAATGGTAGCGAATGAAGTCAAACAAGTACCTTCTCCAAATATTAATCATTTTTTAAACATCATCATTTTTATTTTTTCCTTTTTCTTGAGTTTTTTACTTAGTGCTTTCTATTTTTATTTCTCTTTGGATTTGTTTATTTTTTTAATAGTTTGTCAAGTTGGCTTCCCTATAACACCCAATGCTCATTCCAACAAGTGCCCTCCTCTATGCCCAGCACCCATTTTCCCCTCTCCCTCACCCTGGTCAACACTCAGTTTGTTCTCAATATTTAAGAGTCTCTTGTGGTTTGCCTCCCTCCCTCTCCTGAACTATTTTTCCCCTTCCCCACCCCCATGGTCCTCTGTTAAGTTTCTCCTGTTCCATATTTGATATTAATCATTTTTTAAAATATGAATGATACTCCTTTGGTTCTTTGGTTACCTAAAACTTAAGTTCACTCTTCGCTGAATTTTGTAGTCAGAGTTCCATTGGTTGCAAGATGAAGAGCATTGCAAAGCTTTTATATATGGTCTTTTTAGTCTTCAGGTACTAACCTGTCTGTAGCAGAATCCATAAAACAGTGTTGAGAATAAGGGGAAAGATAGTTTGGGAGAGGAGATTCTGATCTTCTTTGTTGGTTTTCTTCTCTATTCATACAAATTCTCTACAGGATAGCTTTCATGGAACGAAGTTCCTCAGTACTAAGTCATGGTTCTGAACCAGGCTAGGGCTACTTTACGTAACTCCAGGAATCTGTTGATGACTTTGCAACCACTACCAGGATTATTGAACCTTGGCAGGAAAGAGTTGATCTTGAGAGAGGTGAGAAAAAGAGATTGTGAAATGCGGGACCCTGAGAGCCAAATAGAAGAAGAGAAACTTCGATTTTGACCTCATTCTCAAAGAGATACAATAGAAGAAAAAGGTTGTATGTTTATTTGTGTGAGTGTGTGTGTATGTGTGTGTGTAAATGTACATGTATAAAACTACTTGCTTAGATTTTCAAGGTAGTTCAATTATTTCCATGAATGAATAATGTGGTGAATGTGAGCAAGCAATTACCAGCCAAAGTTCTGAATAATTTCTTAGCTTTTAAATTTACCTTGATTAAAATAGTGGTTTTGGTTATTGTTAAAAAAATCTGACATAAATTAGGTTGTACAACATGTGGATATAGTTGGTTTAATATACTCTTGATATTTCTCATACTTCTGACATTGCTTTTGTATTTCTCCCTAAAGTTGAAGAGCGTATACTGTGCTAATGATGTATTTGCTACTCCTAGTCTTGACCTTCATGTTTGGCCACTGCCTAAAATTACTTAAGATGGAGACTAAGATTGTTATTACTTTCTAGAGGCTCTTAATTCATCTTTTCAGTAGTCTCCTCTGGAGTGGCTGAGAATTTTTTGATTTTTCTTTTGTCCCATCTAGTCCATAAATTATATTTACCCTTATTTACTCAGTTTACTCCCTTATTTTTTAAGGAAAGGCCCACTAATTCTCCTAAGTTTATAAAATGGCTCTTTCTATTTCTAGAAACCCTTCCTTGGATTAATGGTTCATGCTACGCAAATATCCTTGTATACTCTGAACCAAGTGTGCCAAGTATTTAGAAAATGACAGCCCCCATGTAAGTTTGGTTCAATCACAGTGCCAGGTTATTTTTCACAGTTTTTCCTCCAGGGAAATCGACACAGAAGGAGTTCACTATAGATTTAGGGAAAAATACATTTGGATTAGAGCAGATTAATTATTATAAGAGCTATCAGATGCAGACAGGCCTACATTCTTAATTCATTATTGAATATCAATTCAAATCATGATGCTCATAATTTTTGCAACTTATTTTTATTCATATCACCACTAATCTAGTTTTAATCCTCAATACCTTTTACCTAGGTGAATACAAACTGATCTTCCTTCATTAATTCCTCTACATTAAGTTCAATCTATACAACTGTTGAAGATTAATGTCCTTAAAGCACAGTCCTTTCTACTTAAATGTGTTTAATGGCTCCTATTTCTGCAATGTAAAGCATGGATCTTTCTACATGGCTTTGAATATCTTGATTTCTATTTCTCATTATAATAAGGAATTCTTAACTTTTATGTTCCCATTTCTGTCATTCCTATGGTACATGTGAATTTATGTTTCATAAATAAACAAAATATGTACCTTTCAACTTGATTTTAAACTCGTTAAAGACATAGAGTTGGTCTCTTTCACATAGATTTTCCTCCCTAAAGCTTATGATAGTACCTTGCCCATATAAGGACTTCACTCATAAATTAATCTTGTTTTATATTGACAGTCTCTTAGATAAGTTGGTTAGAATTCTTTCATAAAAGATCCCAGGTCTATGGTATTTTAGGAAAAAAAAATGAAAATCTGAAACAGTCATGGATTCATGACGAGACATATATAAGAGGTACTGGAAGTATTAAAAACAACTGGGTCCACCCCTTCCCCCCCAGCTCGGTGTTACTACGTCCCTAAAGGAAAAAAACATCAAGGGGCTTTTAAATTTGATCAATTAAACCCCAAGTGATCAAAAGGCCACTTTGCTTTTCATCTTGAATCCTTGTTTCTCTACTTTGTAGAAACTTGTGAAGGCTGTGTTGAATGAATCCATGAAAACACTACTCTAATAATGGTTAGGTATAAATTTTACCTTTATATTCTCCCATCTGAAAGCTCTAGCACTTGAGAACACCCTAGATATAAGTACAGTGTATTAAAAATTTCCTTTAATCAGTTCCATTATTACTTCAGGGAGACCTTTTGTAATTAATAATTGAATGACACTTTTCACCTTGTTCTTTATAAAAGTAATAAAAGGAGTTGTCTTGCTTAATCCATTAAAGGTTGGATAAAACCTGGTATCTTTCAGCTTATGTCAGATACAGTCAAGCCACAGAGCAGTTAAATCAGACAAAAAAAAAAAAAAAAAAAACCTCCTGTGAGGCTAGGGAAAGTCCCACCCCTGTGATAGATTGTTGATGTATGAGGCCCACTAGACATCAGCCCTCTGCCTGCAAACCTCCTGCAGACTCATTATATCCTACATACAGAGGTTTGGTCTAGACCAAGAACCTCTTAATTGGGAAAGTTGGTAGCAGTAAGGCTACCAACTTTTGAAAACCCATGGATTAAGAATTGGTTGCCAAGCTGCCCTTGGCTTCCTATGCCATCTTCTCACTCTGCTTCTCTACCCAAAATTGCTCGTCTAATTTGGGTCTACTACCATCAGTCGGTTCTCTAGTTCAGTGTTAGCTGCATGCTTCCAGGAATGCTTCCTGGAAGTTATTCAGGAAGCATCTTCTCTATTCATCTCATCTCCATTTGGAAAATCATGGGGTCACTAGAGTATATTTTGACAGAAGCCTCAGAAGCCACAGAAACCAGCTGCTAAGCTGACTCTTTCAATGTGTGGACCTACATGACCCCAGGACCGCAACCATGGACCCTTTGAAAACCATGGAACATACACTTGGGCATGGGATCTATGCATCTACAATCTAAATCAGTCTTAGAATTTCATAGTGTTGGTGGAGTGGATTATAAACCATTTTCTTTAGGCATATTTTTTTCTTACATAGTAGCAAAGAATTTGTAGTACTCAAAGGATTAAGAAAATAAAGCTGTTAAGCTCAAGCAACTAATAGCTTTCAGTTGATAAAGTTAGAAATTGACACCTTTTTCATTATCTCCTATTCAGGCATGAGCTTGTAGCTTAACATTGCTACTTAGTAATAGACTACAAAAACAGGACATGTTGAGTATTACAGTCAGTCCAGGGATGCTGTATAAGACCCCCTAGTCCCAATCCCCAATGAGATTTTGACCAGATTCTTCCATCTTTACACACCTACAACAAACCTGAAGTGTATCATCATAGAAGGATTTTTATGTGCTTAAATGGCTTTTCATAGAAAATACTTCCAAATTTATTTTTACTTTCATTAATTCTTAAGAATAAAAAGAAGATGACACCCCAGGATCATCCTCAGTTGCAAGCAACCACAAATTTTACTCATTGTATAAAGTCCGCCTTATTCTTTAAAAATGTTTAATGGTTTTTAATTTATTTTTGAAAGAGAGAGAGGCGCCTGGGTGGCTCAGTCGGTTGAGCGTCCGACTTCGGCTCAGGTCATGATCTCACCATTTCTGGGTTCGAGCCCCGCGTTGGGCTCTGTGCTGACAGCTAGCTCGGAGCCTGGAGGCTGCTTCAGATTCTGTGTCTCCCTCTCTCCCTGACCCTCCCCTGTTTGCGCTGTCTCTCTCTGTGTCTCAAAAAAAAAAATTAGAGTGAGCATGAGCATGAGCAGGGGAGGGGCAGAGAGAAAGGGAGACAGTAGATCTGAAACTGGCTCCTCACTGGCAGAAAACAACCCAACACAGGGCTCAGACTCGTGAACCCTGAGATCATGACCTGAGCTGAAGTCAGATGCTTAACCAACTGAGCCACCCAGGCGCCCCAAGGATACTCTTATTCTTACAGGGAAATTTATGTTTTAGATTTAGAGTACACATCTGACCCCTCTTCTGTATCAACCCAGGAAACAGATAATGTCTTCATTTCAGAGAAGGAAACCACAGCCACCATGAACTCTGACAACTGTTGTTTAGCTAGTTCCTTGCACCAAGCCTTGTGTAGCTGTTGTGCACAGTCCTTCTTGGCTTCTCAGAAAGGACCTGCTTTTCCTATTATCTTTAAGTGATTGCCAGTTGAAACTACACCCAAAAAGGAGTTTCGTTTTCTTAGTTTCTGAGATCAAGAGGGTCACTTCATAGTGAAAGGTATTATGAGGTGGGGCTGCACCTAAAAAGAAATCAAAACCATGTCTCAAGCCATTATTTGTCATACTTTCTTTGGATTCTGAACATCATGTGAGGACCCACCTGATGTAAAGTAGCAGCCATTGGGAACACTCCAATCTCAGAAAAACAAAATTCGTAGTTAAGAAACTTGAGGAAAGCGTATTTGCTCGGGGAGGAGGGAAGGCTTGCTAGAAGCACATTTTTCTGAAGGCTTCACTGTGTTCCATTTGCTTATTGAACATGTAGATGTTATTTATTTCCTGTTCTTTAAAACAAATCTTTAATTATGACTTCTAGGTCTCTGGATTGGCTTAAATTTTTTAGAAAACCAATAGATTTTTACGGATACATCATACAGAACCAACTTTCATTTTCGAATGCCTCCCACATACTTTATGTGTTTGAGGAGTAGCAAATTAAAATCGAGAGATCCTTTATAAAGATAATATTCAAATAGCCTTAAAAGAGTGCCAGATTAGTAACTATGGAAAATACCTGTTACATTTAGTAGAATATTCTCTTGTGTTAGAAAATCACCAGTTATGATTTTTAAAAAAATTGAAAATAACCCTACTAGATAAGATGAAAATTATAATGAATATCATGGTTCCTAAACCTGCCGGTTCTTTCCAAATGTAACTGATACAGCTTTTAAGCGTGTCTAACATATATAAAGCACCTTACGAAAAGCGAAGCGCTGTACTTCTCTTTTATTATATTTCCCAATAAAGAATGTACTGAGTGTATCTTTAAGTATCTTTTGATAAATAAATACCATATTCCATAAAGGTAGATACTATATCCTTTTATGGGCGGGCTGTTATACAATAGAACATAAAATAATCCCTGCTAACAAAATAGTATTCTTGGATAACCTTAGAACTACTCTTACTGAAAGTAACAGGTTTATGGGGTTCCTGGGTGGCTCAATGGTTAAGCATCTGACTTCAACTCAGGTCATGATTGTGAGTTTCTGGTTTCAAGCTCTGCATCTGTCTCAGCACAGACAGCTCAGAGCCTGGATCCTGCATAGGCCCTCGCTCTGTGCCCCTCCTCCTCTAGAGCGCTAGAGCGCCCATGCATGCATTTTCTCCAAAATAAATATTTAAAAAAAATTTTTTTAGAACGGTTTGTTTAATCTACAGTGACTTATTAAATAATAAACAGCTTTCTTTAAGGAAAATGCCATAAGGCTCAGTTACTGTTTTTTAGTCTCATTGGCATTTATTTTTCTAATGTTTTTTTGGGGAGGGGGGGAGAGAGAGAGAGAGAGAGTGAGAGCGAGCGCGAGCACACGTGAATGAGTGGGCACAAGCCCAGAAGGGGCAAAGAGACAGGGAGACAGAGAATCTGAAGCAGGCTCCAGGTTCCTGTCAATACGGAGCCTGGCCAAGATGATGACCTGAGCTGAAGTCGGATGCTTAACTAATTGAGCCACACAGGCACACCCTAGTCTTCCTTAGCATTTAGAAATAGTACAAAGTAGAGATGTAAAAAGAAACATTGTCAATGTTATTTTTAAAATAGGATTCTATCTCAAATTCAAAATTATTATAAAGACATAACTAATACCTTTTGAAATGTTACAGTATAGCAGGCAGACACCTAAGCGTATCTGAGCATCACCTCTTATAATCCTTATCACAGCCTTGTGAAGTAGATGTTACAGTTGTTCGATTTTTCAGGTGTAGAGACATTGACATATGGTCAAAGTCCAATAGTAACTAAGTGCCAGAGCCGAAGGTGGAACTGTGTCTATCAGCCTAACTCCGTAGCTTAGCTGCTTCACTACTTGGCCAAATTGATGTAATTTGCAAATAAATTATGCTTGTTGCTGGTTTAGTTGTTTGGAATTACATATTTTATTTTCAGTTTAATGTGTCATTATGTATTGGTCTTAAAAGATTTTCCAGTAGGTAGATCAACTAAGTGTTGTAGATTTATTTCTACCTAGATCCCAGAAAGGCATTTGCTGAGGATTATCTGAATATGCCCTAAAATAATATCACCTCGGTGAATTAATAATGGGTTGAATGATTAGACCCCAAGTATGTTAATTAGTAAATAATTTTGTATCCACTCTTATGGAGTGCTTCAGGAATCACCTGTAGACAGATTATTTTAAATTAAACAAGATAGAAATATAAAGGATCTTATGGTAGGCTTTCAGGGTAACTTAAGGCTGGGCAAAGTAACTTGTACGTTAAGATGATGGAACTAATACCCCAAAGATCTTGGTATAGTACAATAATCTGAATCTAACAAATATAAATAATGTACCAGTCAGGATAAGCTAGATTATGATACAGTAATATCTACCAAGTCTCTGTATTAATTAAGGGTTTTTTTCTCACCTGCTCTACATTTTTAATGTTAATACATTAACAATACTGGGGAGAAGGATGTACTTTTCTCTTCATGGTTTCTGGAGGTACAGGCTGATAGAGGTTTCTTCCAATGCATCCTTTCATGGTAGCACTGCAGAGAAATGAGAATGTGGTGAACAGAGATCAAACCCTTAAGACTTAATGCAGCATAGATGTGACGTGGCTCCCTTCTTCTATTGCAATGGACGGACCAAATGGCAGGGCAATGACTATGTTTAGTCTGAAAGGAGAAAAAAACTGGCATGTTTCTGAATTATCTTAACACAATTATGGATAAATGGAAGTTTTAGCATCTGTAGAAGAAAGCAAAATAATGTTTAATGTCAGCACATGAGAAGATTGACATTATTCATTGCATCTGGTCAGGAATCAAATAAGGTTCTAGTGACAGCATGGCAAGGAAAGCAACCTTACAGAGATTAGAGGGCAGGACAAGAAGCTCTGTACATAGAGACCCGCTACGTCTCAGGACCTCTAGACTTGGGCCAGGGAACAATTAATTGAACAGGTGTAGATAAGAGAGAAAGATCAAAGAAAATCAAACATCGGATTGAAAATGGGTCCCAAATTATACCATAGGAAAAAAACACACCAACGATATGGGGCTGCTGAATCTGGAAGAGAGACGGTTCAAGTAAAAGTATGTTATAGGTCTTTACATATTTGATACAAGGTATGGAAAGGGGATTAAATTGTCCTGAACTTTCCACAGGGCAGAACAAAATATTATAGGCAGCCATTTGCTCAATATGGAGAGAAATTTGCAAAATAGTAGCTGCCTTTGTAAAAAAACTTAAGTTTTCCATTTCTAGAGTTATTTCAGTAGCTTGAGTGATTACTTGTTTGAAATGTTGCAAAGGAAATTTACATATCAGATGCTTGATGTTTTAAAAGCTTCTTTCAATCTGAAGACTCTATTACATCCTACACTAATATCCTAATAAGATCCCTGTATCAGACAGATGTTGCTGTGTAACAAACCATCCTAAACTCAGTGACTTAAAACAATGAATCCACAGATCTTGTCTGCATTCACTTAACATGTGTATGGTAAGCTGGATAGGGGCTACTTCTTACATGTCTCTGGGTGTTTGGCTACTGTCTGGGAAACAGAGTGGATTGGACTATGTACTACTAATCGTCTAGCTGACCAGACCAGGTTTGTTCATAGGGCAGGGACAAGATTCTAAGCAAAACAATTAGCAGCTTACAAGACCACTTGAAGCCAAGGCTGGAACTGACAACTGTCATTTTAGCTACATCTTATTGTTCACAACAATTCATAAATCTATATTAAAGGAACATGGATATAGACCTTGACTCTTTATTGGAGAAATGAGAACTGAGGCCATTTTTATGATCAACTGTAACCATGTGTACCTATAATTAAATGTTCTTGCATATTATCTGGTTCTCTAGTTTGAAGAATATAGACTGATAGTTCATATATTTACCTCCACTTAAAATGTGACATCCTCTGTATGTGGAGTAAACCAAAAAAAACAAAAAAGCAAAACCTTGCAACTGCTATGAAAGCATTAGAATTGCATTTCTGCTATTTACCCAATTATCTCAGCTACAGTACAGAGTGATTTTACTTTCTAGTGGATTTAGTGCTCTGACAACATAAAGGAAGAGATTTCTGGTTTGGAATTATCAAGGCAGACTTTATGGAGAAAATGACATTGAATTTAAATTGGAAGTTGGGATAGAATTTTGATTTGTGGATATGGAAAAGCAGGAAAATAGTATAAAATCTTGAATTGTATCATAGACAAGAAAGTGTATTGGGCACTAATGTGTCAGAGTATATTAGAGGAGAAATGGAAGGCATACTTGGACAAGTAAGTTGAAACTTTGAAGATATTACATATATTAATCTTGAAATATCTATAATTTTGAATGCATTGTGTGAAAATGACTCAGGTGTTCTGGAAACATAGCAGTTGAACAATAACTACTAGATCTTGACAATGAGAAGAAAGAAACTGTGAATTCATATTTAAAAGATAGTCCTTCTCATTAACTAGAACAGAGTCATCTGCCAAAAGTACAAGAAACTTAATTTTTAGAAAGACATTAGTGTCCATGAGCAAGTGCACGCAGGCATAGAAGATTTGTCTTGTGCTTTGAATACTCCTACATAACTCTGTCAACCATGATAAGCATCCTGTAACTCTTGCTCATTATCTTGATGTTCGGACTCTAAGGTCACAGGTAGGAAAGGCCAAAGCATGAGACTGGGAGAAGCTATCACTGCTAAAAACAATCTGAGTGTAAATTTTTTTCCACACAAACTGACACCATCTGCCACATAATCTTTATGTTCAAAGATCCCTTTAGGAAACAATACTGGACTTAGTTGTTTCAGAGTCAGAGTGACAACTACAGAAACTGACATTTTAGGAAATTCCCGACGTTTAACAATAAGACACGTGTATTTTTATCAAGTGTGCAAAGTACCAAAGCTATCGAATGAATGAAACTGTGGTTTGGTACATAACAGTTTCCTGTCTGGGTCAGAGCTGAGACTCCGATTTGTTTTATGTCATGAGGTCTGTGAAGACTCTTCCCCAGGTGTATGCCTCTGATTGATACAGAGCCTGAAGAGAGTACTTGGACAGTATCACAATTGGAGTTTAGATTAAGACCTAGTTTATGGATGACTGGGTTAGCAGTCATGAAATTGATGGGCCGCGGAATTCAGGAAGGACGGTGGAGTTCCTATGAGAAGCTTTATCGTATGGGAACAAAGAACGTGACATATCAATTCAGACTCAGTTTTGAGACCTTGAACATCAGGGGAAAGGAATTCTGGTTACTGTGTGCATGTGTGCGTGTGCGTGTGTGTGTGTGTGTATTGTGTTATTTAATATTTAACTCTTAAGGAGCAATAGAAAGCTATATGAAGTTGAACTGTTTCTTTCAGAAACAGTTTTGAAATTCCCCCTTCCCAACTGGATGCAAACAATTCACAGGACACAAATTAGAGACAAAACACTAAGTGAGGGCACATAATATCTTTACTTTTTTCCACTTCGTTAGTGGGACCTAAGCAGCAAAATATTCTATATCATCTCTGAAGAAGACCAACAAATTATGTGTTACAATGGCAAATACACAGAATTTGCAATTAGAAGGCCATGTTTTAAGTCAACTTAAAATTATCATTTTTTAGCTGGGTTAGCTTGGACAAGTCATTTAATCTGTGAAACATAATGTCTTATTTGAAATAGAGCTCTCAACTCTTTTTTTTTTTCTGGTGAAATACTATTTACACAAGATAAAAAGTGAAAGATAAAGTAGCAGGATATTTTTATATTAAAAAAATAATAACAAGGTCTGCATTGTCCCGTTCCATCATTAACCTCTTTTTTTAAAATCTTATTTTTTTAAAAAAATTTAATATAGTTTATTGTCAAGTTGGTTTCCATCTAACACCCAGTGCTCATCCCAACAAGTGCCCTATTCCATGCCCATCACCCATTTTCCCCTCTCCCCCATCCCCTATCAACCCTCAGTTTGTTCTCAGTATTTAAGACTCTCTTACAGTTTACCTCCCTTTCCCCTCCCTTATGGTCCTCTGTTAAGTTTTCCTGATCCACATAGGAGTGAAAACATATGGTATCTGTCTTTCTCTTTCTGATGTATTTCACTTAGTATAATACCCTCGAGTTCCATCCACGTTAGCTCTCTACTCGTGGACTTAGCACACATAAAAATAACTGTTTTATGATACAGTATAGAAAAAGTAAAACTTTGCTCATGGTAGCCAGTGGTAGCCTTTCCTGTGGCTGAGGGCTTTCACAGGACACAGGACTTTGCATGCTAAACCTGGGAAGGTCCTGAGCAAATCAGGATTAGTTGGCCACCTGACTAGAACTGGGGGACTCTAGCTGCCCCAGTTGGCAAGAGAAGGAATTTCTCTGGGATGATTAGCACACCTGTCATACATGTAGCTCAGTGTATGCTCTTGGTTAGAGATTTAAATTAGGCAGTATATGGGGTAGCTGGATGGCTCAGTTGGTTAAGCATCCCATCTGGGCTCAGGTCATGATCTCAAGGTTTGTGGGTTCAAGCCCAGTGTCCAACTCTGTACTGACATGTCAGAGCCTGGAGCCTGCTTCAGATTCTATATTTTCATCTCTCCCTACCCCTTCCCTGCTCATGCTCTGTCTCTATTTCTGTCTGTCTGTCTGTCTCTCTCTCTCTCTCTCTCAAAGATAAACATTAAGAAGCAAGGCAATATATTTCTATCTATATAGCTCAACTTTTCTGGGCTTCTGCCTTAGAAAATGCTTGGAATCAGCTCAAAAAAGTAATTGCTTATCCCAGTTTCTTACTTGGCATGTTTCATTAAACTTGATTATCTGCCACTTGAAAACACACCTTAAGAAACTGAAGTAGAACCCATCTCCACAAAAACAATGGAATATGCAAGAGAGGGACCTTAAGAGATAAAATGAAGAGTCCATTTCTAATTTGAACAGTGAGGAGATATCTGGGTAGAACAGAAGTCTGGAGGAAGTTACAATAAATAGAATTTAGGACTGTCTCATTAAAGTGTTTGAATTCATAGCAGATACTGACAAACTTCTTCCCTTTTATTGTGTCTTGCAGTGTAATCTCCTTTTATTAGCTAGATACTTATCTGAACTGTGATAAGCCTTTTACTTCTGTTATTGCAAGCTGGGGCATGGGCAGGGTTGATTTCACTGTGTTGGCAGGAAGGGTCAACTTCTTGGGGTCAAAGCCGAAAACAGATCTTACCACTGCTTAGAAAGTTGACACTTCTGCATCACACCATTAAACATTTCCCTAATGGCAGCATGACTTATACTTCAGCCATTTCTGCTCAGTATTGAGCTGCCTACAATACAATTATCTAATAAATATGCCAATATAATAATTCCCAAGTTTCTCTACCATCCAAATTTTATTGAAACCACTTGTCCAGGCAGAATGAATATATGTGTATAAATATATATGTGTATATAAATATATGTGTGTATATAATATATATGTATGTGTGTAGATATATATGTGTGTGTGTGTATATATGTATATGAATAGAGAAGGGAAAACTAAAGGAACAGAAGTATAAAATTTCAAACTGAAGTCAACACATTGAGGGCACTCAAGGTCCAAAGTCACTGTTTATTCCATGGGTCTTTTTAATTAGAGGATGCAGTAGCATGAGGCCCTCTCTGTCCTTGTTCATGTTATATTGAGCTAAGAAGATCATTGAGGTGATAAGATAAGCATATGAGTTATGGGAAACTATAGGAAGCAGGAAAGAACCAGGTGGTCTTGAAGCCAGAGTAAACATTAATGATTCCGTGTTATTTAAGGTTCTACCAGCATGGGCAATGACTTGGACGTGGAAATTAGTAATCCAGTGGGTAGATGAAAAAGGTTCACAAGGGATTTTGTGGGGACATTAAGGATTTTGAAGACAGGCAAATGCTTTATTGAGAAGAGCCTTATATATCAGCTAAGAAGCATGGAGTTTTGTTTGAGTTTTCTAACCTACTTTCGTAACTCCAAATATCCAAAGAGTATGTTGGCTCACCATTGTGGCAGTGGTGCACTGGAGAAAGTATCCGAACTGTGTGCATGAAGAAGAGCCATGTATACCTTTTTCTTCCTTTGGCTATTAAATAATTTGTGTAATTTGTCGTTTCTTTAGTGAAACACTAGTTTAAGGGAATCAGGAGCCAGAGGAGGTATCTGAACAGTAAGTTAAAAGTGTTTTTTTACAGGGGAGCCTGGGTTGCTCAGTTGGTTAAGTGTCTGACTTCAGCTCAGTAAATATCTCACGGTTTGTGAGTTCAAGACCTGGATTGGGATCTGTGCTGACAGCTCAGAGCTTGGTGCCTGCTGAGGATTCTGAGTCTCCTTCTCTCTCTGCACCTTCTCCATTTGTGCTCTCTGTCTCTCAAAAATTAGTAAATGTAAAAAAATTTGTTAAATAGTTTTATAGAAAATCAAGTGGAAGTTTAGTATACACTAGAAACCAGACAATTAAAAGTCTTATGTAATATTATTGATGAAAAGAGAAAATAGGGACTACTTTATTAGAATAATCGATGTCTTTAGTTTTAAGCATCCTTAACTTAGGGAAAATATAAAATGGACAGTAAACAAGAAGTGTTGGGTGGACCACTAGGAGTGAGGGGCTAGACCCTGGGTGACAGTTTAACACTGGCAGAGCTTTGAGATTCAACTCCATGGGAGTGCGAGCAAGATGGAAAGAGAGACTACAGAAGCTTAGGTTAAATAGCAGAATAAAAGGATGTTGCAAAAACCCTCGTAACAATTAGTAAACTTCTTTTTCCATTTCGGCAGCAAAGATTTATGGCACATCCTTGTGTCTTAAAAACTGTGTTAAGCTGTTGATCACTCCTGGATATCATTGAGTTACTTATTTGTGTTTCAAGACTAATTTACAAAGATCTAGAGTCATTTATCCTCTTTTTTGATTGAAAAGTGGGAATCCTGAACTTTAAATCTTGTATGAGATTCTGACGTCTAGATTGCAATTTGAGCTAAATAGCTTTTCATCAGTATAACCATTCGTTAGCAAGTTAACCTAATTTCTGTAAAACTATTTTTCACCAATATCAGGGAGAGTAAGTCCCATTTTTACCTCATTCTGTTTTACTAAATGAGTCAACATAGGTAGACATTTCACACAACGTTTAGCTCAAAGAAAATGCTCATTACAAGCTGGTCATTAATAACTTGATGTTTTCAAATATACCACCCTAGTTATTTCTTGGGTAGCTTTTTAATAGTCTAGATTTTAATGATCAAACTGTATTTTTGTAAGAACTTAAGTGCTCGCATCAGCGAAAATCCTTTGCAATGTGAAAATCCCCCACACCTGCACAGTTAGATTGGACTAGGATGCTTCAGTCTGAGATGGGCTAAGAAAAGCCAATGAGGGTAACAGGACAGCCCCACAGTTAAAGCGCTAAACTGGTCCTCACTCAGTGGGTTATTATAAATAGTTCTTTGATCTATATTTAATCTCAGTATCATTCTATAAATTGAATAATAAAAATAAATAAACTGGCCCGTCTGGGCACAGGATGAAGGTGTAAGTAACATTAGTCATGAAGCCAGGATTTGCTGCCTGGCACACACGCCTAGCTGGACAGTGTGTACAAGCCCTGCTGAGGCCATGGGTTTTGTCCAGAGAGGCTGCAGTGAACTGATCTGATTATTAATATTTAGCCAACTGGGAGAATTCATAACACTGCTATGATTTCTTTTCCAGTGGGAATAACACTTCAATATTTTTATAAGTTTAAAGTTTACCTTTGTTTTTTAATTTTTATGTTCTGTTTTTATATTAGATACACTAGGCCTTTTGTAAATTAGCAAGCAAATTGCTTTTTCTAAGCAGCTCTGTGTCTGTGCCATAGATTGATTTTGAATTTGCTAAAGCATAGGTTTTATGTTGGTCATATAAAATTCTCATTTCCATTCTGCCTTGCCCTCTAGTTATTAGGAAATGACATTTGATGGAGTTATCTTG
>PJEM01018383.1:0-18974 GCA_004023845.1 Helogale parvula | reverse complement strand
GATACCATATGTCTGCATTCATAGGTCTAACAGGACAGACCTGGCAGGGGACCATGGGGAGAGGAAGGGGGAAAGAGAGCGGGGATGAGTGAGGGACACAGATCAAGGGAGACTACTGAATACTGGAGACGAACCATGGACTGAAGGGGGGGGGAAGGGGGTGATGGTCATGGTGGGGGGCACTTGAGGGGAGAAGCACTGGGTGTTATATGGAAACTAATTTGACAATAAACTATTAAAAAAATAAATAAATAAATAAATAAAACTTTTTAAAAAATGTTCTGGAGATAGGTGGTGGTGATGATTCTACCAAAATGTGGATGTTCCTAACAAATGAACAGTATACTTAAGATTGGTAAAAATGGTAAATTTTATATTATGTGTATTTTATGACAGTATAAAAAAATAAATGTTAGAAAACAAAATGATAGGGGTACCTGAGTGGCTCAGGTGATTGGGCGACCGACTTCAGCTCAGGTCATGATCTCATTGTTTATGGGTTCAAGCCCTACATTGGGCTCTGTGCTAACAGCTCAGAGCCTGGAGCCTGCTTCAGATTCTGTGTGTCTCTCTCTCTTCTCTCCTCCTTCCCTTGTAATCTGTCTAGAAAAAATAAACATTAAAAAATTAAAGTGAAATGAAATGATAAAACACTGCATGAAATATTTTATTTTGGCTTTAAAGTCTCAATTGTAATTTTGATTTATTTAAGTAATAAGAAAAGAACTCATATATGTATTCAAGTTGTTATCTTTCCTGGTGCTCTCTATTCCTTTTGATAGGTCCATGTTTTTATCTGGCAGCAATTTCTATCTGAGAGATTTTCTTTAATATTTCTAGTGAAGCAGTTGTGATGGGGATGAATTATTTTAGGTATTCTATGTCTGAAAAGTCTCTTTCACCTTCAAATTTGAAAAATATTTTTGCTGGATAGAATTTTAGGTTGTCACTCTGCTCCTATTTTAAAGATGTTCTTCAGCTTTCTCTCTGTCTTGCATTGTTTCCAACAAGAAGTATTTTGTCATTCTTTTATTTTCTTTATTTTATGTAGTACGATTTTGTTCTTTGCTTTTAAGTAATTTTAAAATGTTGTGCCTCCATGTTTGCTGTGGTTAGGCTTTGCTGAGCACTTCTGATCAGTGGATTTATATTTTCCACTTTTTGAAGTTTACAGTATTTTGAAATGTTTTCATTCATTTCTTCAAATACTTTTTGAGTCCTTCCTTTCCCCTTTTTTGAGGAGCCTTTAACTATACAGTCTATCAGGCCTCTTGAATTTGTGTCACAGTTCCCTGATGGTCTTAATTTTTTTGTTTTTTTCTTTGTATGCTTTATGTAGTTTTACTTGCTGTTTCTTTAACTTTTTTCCTGCAATATCTAAGTGATAATAATCTATATTTTTTTACAAAGTATATTTTCATCTGTATAAGTTTGATTGGATCTTTTTAATGACTTTTATGTTTTTTCTTAACATGTTTACTAAATATCTTTGTTCTATCTTCTGCAGTATATGAAGTATAGTTATGATTACTCTTTGAACTGTATCACTTGTGTCATTTTGGGATCTATTTGTATTGATTGTTCCCCTTATAGATTGCATTTATCTGCCTATTTGCATGCCTGGTAAATTTTAATTATGCCAGGAATTATGATTTTCATCTTCTTGAAGGCTGGATGTATCCCTGTAAACATTCTTTAGCTTTGTTCTGGTATCACTTGAATTACTTGGAAATAGTTTTATCCTTTCAGTTTCTGTGTTAATCTTTCCTGGTGCTCTTTATTCATTTTGGTAGGTTCATGTTTAGCCTACTGAACCAGAGCAATGGACTGGACCAGAACAATGTTTAGGCTGCTGATTTCTTCCCCTCAAACTGAGGGAAATCTTTCTGAATACTACCTAGTAAATTAAGAGATTTTTAAGCTGTGAATAGTGTAGGGAGCTGTCTGAACTCACTGGTAGAGTGAAAATTCCTGGTGAGGGTGCGGCAAGTTTACACGGCCCATTGCCCATTGGATGCAGACAGCATCCAAAATCTACCCTCTTGTAACTATCATTTCTGCTTGGGCACCAAACCTCAGAGTGCTTTGCTGATTAGTGTCAGGAGCAGCCTGTTCCTCTGCCCTGTCTCCAAGTTATGATCCAGCTGGTCAGGAAAAGATGAGTAAACTAGATACACCCTAAGGTGACTAAGGCAAGCAACATATAATTTTACTCCTAGTGAGCAATTATCTGATAACTTACTACTTTCTAGGCCTGGATTTAGTTGCAAAAGTGACTTCTGCAGGAAAATTTATCAATCGTCATTGGGACTGTGAGAGCAGGCATTATGTCTCCTGGCAATTTTGTTTTTCTGGGAACTTTCTCTTAGAGTTATAAACAACCTACTGACCCTTACTCATAAAAAACTGACCTTTACTAAACAATGCTGTTTGCCTCTTGGTTAAAAGTCACTTCCTTAGGGCTATACCTGAGGTTTTGTATATCTTAGTTAAAAAAAAATACCTGCCCTTCCCATAGAGTACCATCAGCACCTGTAGCTAAGTTTTTTTATGACAATCATTACTACCAGAATTGTAACTTCTGCAGAATACATGTCCTGGATATTCGTAAAAATTATCTATGAGAATTCATTGACTGCTCTTTCTGCTCCCTGTGCCTTTCACTGTATATAAATCTAGAGAATCAGACAGTGCAGAGATGCCTGCCTGGAGATCACAAAGAATCTCAAGGCTCTCTCACTTTCCTTCATGCTGACAGCATCCATCTTTCAGGGAACCCTGGACCTGCTGGAACTGGAATCTGGCAGAATAGAAACCATTTTCATTCTTATGCTAGCTCAGAATATTGTTCTTTGCAATCCTTTAGGATGATTCTTACCTCAGTCAGGTAATTTTCTTACATGTATATTCTGATCAGTACTCAGTTGAATGCTCTTGATGGGCCATCTATAGATCACCAGATATGCCTCTTCCACCTCTTGGTACTCTTCCTTGCGAACTTTAGGATAGTACCTCTTGGTACTCCCTGGAGTACCACCGATGTTTCCTTAACTCTGGCTGACTGATGAGCTTTGCACCACCAACTTCAGGAAGTAAGTTGAAGTAATTGTTTCTCAGGTATCACTTTCCTTCATTGCTTGATGTCAGTTTTCTGGAAACTGGAGGCTGGAGTTTTGTGGTTTAAACTGAGAGAGCATCTATGCTCCTAGTTATTCTATTTGATATTGAACCTTTTATCTTTTTGTGCTCTTTTCTTCAATATAAAACATTTTCTAAAGTTCTAGATTTTTGAAAATTTCGATGATTAATAATCATAATTTGCTGCTTTGCTTGTTATAAATATTCCTATATAAATATTTTTTTAGTTGTGATCAAAATTGTATTCTTTTAAAAGTCTTTTTGTTTGGCTGCATTGTATGTTTGGTCCCTCGCTTTACAAAAGAGTAGCAGATGCATGAAAAGATGATTAACATTACTTCTCATCATGGAAATACAAATCTAGCTACAATGAGATATCTCCTCACACCAGTCAGAATGGCAAGAATTAACCACACAGGAAACAACAAGTGTTGGTGAGGATGTGGAGAGAGGGGAGTCCTCTTGCACTGTTGGTGGGAATGCAAACGGGTGCAGCCACTAATATTTCCTCAAAACATTAAAAAGTGAAACTTTCCTACAAGCCACTAATTGTATTCATAGGTATTTACCCAAAAGATACAAAAATTGTGGATCAAAGAGGCATATGTACCATATGTTTAAAGCAGCATTATCCACAGTAGACAAATTATGGAAAGAGCCCAAATGTCCATTGACTGGTGAATAGATAAAAAAGATGTGGTTTATATATATGAAATCTTGCCATTTGCAATGACATGGATGGAGTTACAGAATATCATGCTAAGTGAAATAAGTCAGTCAGAGAACAACAAATACCATATGTTTTCACTCATGTGGAATTTAAGAAACAAAATAGATAAACAGAGAGGAAGCAAAGAGAGTCAAACTAGGAAACTGACTATTTCCTACAGAACAAACTGAAGATTACTGAAGGATAGGTGAGTGAGGGGATGAGTTCAGTAGGTGTTGGGTATTAAGTAAGTCATTTGTGATGAGAACTGGGAATTGTATGTAAGTGATGAATCACTAAATTCTGCACCTGAAACCAATATTTCTCTGTATGTTAACTGACTTGAATTTAATAAAAACTTAAGAAAAAAACAACCAAAATGAGTACACTTTTAGTTACCTAATAGAAGTTTATTGTCATTTGCAGGAAATGTTGGTGGTAAGAACAGCAGGGAATGTAGGAGATGAGATACCATACAAAATCTTGCAGTCTGGCTTAGTCTTGAGTCAAGCGCCCATTAAATGTTGATTTGTAGAAATATCCATAGTAAAATATCCATAATACTTTGCAACCTTCCTATAAGTAGATGGGTTTTGTTACCCCTTGAATGTTTGCTGCCATTAATGGCTTGCTTTTACCTAGTAGCTGCTGTCATGGAATAGTTTAGTGGAAAATAAGGCATATAAGAACTGTCATTTGGTTGCTTATTTTGAAGTGTCTGTAGAACTTGCAAAAAGAGAAGAGATTATCGCAGGATTTTAAATTTTTATCTCAAGGTATGAAAAAAAGAGTTAGGAGACGATGACTTCTTTTTAAAAAAACCTTGTATCTCCTGTAACTACAGGATGGAAACCTTTGGAAACCAAACTAGTTTAACCTTGTGGATGAATTAATTTTGATGCAAATTGAATTCAGGATCTCCAGGGGTTACTACAGGGCACATATTAGTAGATTTTACTGAAGCGCCAGAGAAGCAGACACTTAATATGCTGTTCAAGAGTTTGATTTCTTCTTGTCTGAAAAACATGTAATGACCTCTTTTGAAATAATTTTCTTACAAGATAATGCTGAACTTGTTCAAGACTCCTCCCACTTTATTTCATTGCTTGGGAACCAACAACAGACTCAAGTTCAAACAGATTCCAGGGGATTAGATGTACAGTATGTACAGTATGGCCTAGAAAAAGGCAATATATATATCAAAAGAATTTGAAGAAATCAAATTTATATCAACAATAACCTGTGGAATATCTATGAAAATAGATCATAAGAGTTTTGGAATCAGGATAAAGTTAGAAGTGACATTAGATATATATTTTTAAATAAAAAATCTTTTTAGTTTTCTAATACTTTGAAAGGAATGTCATCTTTTTAATCGAGTCTTTGAGGGCTTGTTTGACTTGCTTATTCCGTAGCGTATAAATGAAAGGGTTCATCAGTGAGATAACTGAGGTGTTGAGCAATGATATCACCTTATTAATGGCTACTCCTTCCTTTACTGGTTTGACATACATGAAGATGCAACTTCCATAGGTGATGGAGACTACGATCATGTGGGATGAACACGTGGAGAAAACTTTTTTTCTTTGTTGAGCTGAAGGGAGTCTTAAAATCGTCCTGATGATGTATGTGTAGGACATAATTACAAAGACTAATGTGACTATGAGGGTCAGCACAGCCATGATTAAAACAAGTTGCTCTATAAATTGAGTGTCTGAGCATACAATTTTCAGAAGAGGAGACACGTCGCAGCCAAAATGGTCAATGAGATTAGAGTTACAGAAATCTAGCTGAAGTCCCAGGCTCAGCGGTGGGAGTATGACGATTAACCCAATCACCCAACAGCAAAGGACAAGAATGGTGCATAGTCTTTCATTCATGATGGTCGTGTAGTGCAGGGGCTTGCAGATGGCCAGGTAGCGGTCATAGCACATGGCAGTTAGAAGAAAAAATTCTGTTGCTCCAGTGAGGATGCCAAAAAATAATTGGATGAGACAGGTGTTATTGGTTACACTTTTTTCCCCAGTTGTCAGGGTGTACAGGAATCGAGGAACACAGACAGTTGTCAATATTATTTCTAAGATGGAGAAATTCCGAAGGAAAAAGTACATGGGTGTTTTGAGGTAAGAGTCAACCAGAGTGAGGAGGACAATGATTAGATTTCCAGCAACAGTGAAAATGTAGGTGAAAAACAGAAATACTGAGAGAATAACCTGTAGTATTGGGTTATCTGTCAATCCTAGTAGAATGAATGTTATTGCAGAATGATTCTTCATCACTGTCTTCAGATATATAATGTGTTTGTATTAGTAAATCATAAACCTTGATTATGAGGAATAGAACATAGAATCAATATTTCAATAGCACTGTTATTTTGATTATCAGTAATCTGATGTAGAAGTGATTGCATCATGCTTCATTTTTCTGGACTCTGCTTTACTTTGGTGTTGAGAATTTGGTTTACAGAAAAGATTCCTCGGGAGTTTCATTTCTAGTCAAGTTATAGATTATAATTTTTTTAAGGTTTGTTTATTTTTGAGAGAGACAGAGAGGCAGAGCATGAGCAGGGGAGGGGCAGAGAGAGAGGGAGACACAGAATCCAAAGCAGGCTCCAGGCCCTGAGCTGTCAGCACAGAGCCCGACATGGGTCTTAAAGTCACAAATGGTAAGATCACAACCTGAGCTGAAGTCAGGTGCTTACGTGACTGAGCCACCCAGGCACCCCCTAGGACCAATTTTAAAGTAGATAGAAAATAACACGAGGATTTCACAGTCCTCTGGGATTAGGGCAAGCATCATGGCATCCCCAGTCCTCAGTGTAGAGCAGGAGATCCATGAATGGTAATAAATAGAAAAAATATGTATAAAATTTTGATTTCCCCATTATCAGGACAGCATATCAGCAAATCATGTTCATACCCTATTATCATATAATAGCATCAATGCTTGGTTGTATTGGGCAATGCTTTGCAACACTTTTCCCTTTTAAATAAATTCCTTAATCTCCCCAACATCCTAGAAAAGCCTTTACTGTGTGAGTGAACTAGGGAATTAGCATGAAATTTCTTGAGTCCCACACTGTCACAGGCTATCTTCTTTCCTCTTCTTTTAATACAGGCTGAATTATTTGAGTAATTGTTTCTCCCTTATATCGGTTTGATCAGCCTCTGTTTTATTTCCTCTTTTGAATTCCTATTTCAACCTCTATCTGTTGTCTAGAATCCTACCTTTCCCAAGAATTCCCATTACACTGACAAGTAGGATGTTCTGATATCCTTCCTAGAGAACAGAATTCTTTCCTTAGGTTTTCAGGATTCATATTAAAGTTCTGTAGTTTACGCATAGATATTTCAGGTTCTAAATGTGTTCTAAGGCTCCTTGTCTCTCTACAAATGAGATAACATCTAGATCCTCCTAGATGGGCAGACATAGGGGAATACCATTTGGGTTAAGAAATTGCTGTCTTTGCCATGAATTCATTCTCTGAAGATTCACTTTGCCTTTGGAAATGTCACTAATCATTGCTACCCCTTCCAATGCTCATATTTAATGTGGATTAAATATGATATGGAGAATAAAAAACCTAGTAATTATGTATGGATATTCTTTTGTTTTTCTTTTATAGTTTATTGTCAAGTTGGTTTTCATGTAACACCCAGTGCTCATTCTGACAGACAAGTGCCCTCCTCCATGCCCATCACCCCCTTCTCCTCTCCCCCACCCCCCACAATTCAGCCCTCAGTTTGTTCTCAGTATTCAAGAGTCACTCATGGTTTACCTCCCTCCCTCTCCCCAACTAGTTTTCCATCTTCCCCTCCCCCATGGTCCTCAGCTAAGTTTCTCCTCTTACACTTATGAGTGAGAACGTATGGTATCTGTCCTTCTCTGCCTGACTTACATCACTTAGCATGACACTCTTGAGTTCCATCCACGTTGCTAAGAATGGCCAGATTTCATTCTTTCTCATTTCCATTTAGTATTCCATTGTATATATAAACCACATCTTCTTGATCTGATATGGATCATCTTAAAAGCTTAAATTTCATAATGTATTCTTATGAGTTTCCCTATAATACTGTCTCCCTATGTTACTTTTGAGGATTCTGTCAAAAAAACCATTCTCACCACCTTCCAGGAAGTTGTTGAGCACTTTTACATTTCTCACATTGCCTACCTATTCATGTACCCTTCCTAGCAATTGTGGCAATATTGTTCTAAGAAGTATCAGAGCTAGAATTTGATCCAGGTCAAACCTGACTAATGTTTAGATGTTTCTAGGGAACCTGTATTTTTAGGATGTGGGAAAATTGCTTATCCTTACTCAATGCTAATAATTACAAATTAGTTCAAATGTTAGCTTTTCAAATGTTTCCTAGCCACAAACAGTATACCTGGGGCATCTGCATTTCTTCAATATATGTCTAGAATGAGGAGCACCTAGGTGGCTTAGTTGGTTAAGTGTCCGAGTTTAGCTCAGGTGAAGATCTCATAGTTCCTGAGTTCAAGACCCACATCAATCTTTCCACTGTCAGCCAGGAGCCCAGTTCAGATCCTCTGCCCCATACTCTCTTCCCCCTCTCTTTATCATGCTCTCTCTCTCACGCTCTCAAAACTAAATAAATATTAAAAAATAAATGACTGGAATGAAATCTCTATGAGGCACCAATTATTTTGTAATATGAATTTTTATAAAGTTTGCATTAAGATATTCTCTACAAAATACCTTAAGTGTTTTTCCCTCTGTGTTTAGGGAAGGCATCATTTTTTTGTTCCATTGAGGAGAGTTGCTGCAGTGTGATAGGCTTATAGGATAAAGAGTTTGCCTGAGCGGCAGCAAACAAATAATGCATGCTCATGCAGAAATTGCTTTCCTACACCAAGACATGAAGGTTTCCTAACAGCCACATGTCTTTTCACTTAGTGCCGTAGAAGGATTGTTCTTCTCCGTTTCCTTCTACCTGCCTCCCTCAGTGCCATGATGTTGGCCAATACACTTACCCTCGCTTAATGCCACTGGATTATACACTATTACGTATCATAAAATGTGTCTTCAATTTCATGGAAATGGCTGAAAAGAGATTTGTAAGTAACTTCACCATTGGATGATTGCTTTCAGGGGAAAAGATCAGCACAAAGAAATTATATTAAATACTGAAGTGTAAGGCCATGACTTTTTCACTACTGGCTGTCAAGGATAATTGAAATTATGGAGAGTTGCTATTTATTATTTTTCTTTTCTAAGATAATAACATTACTTGTTTGAATCCTCCATAGTAAAACAAGTAGATTTCATTTGCTGTATTCCTCTACAACCAGTAGAAAAGTGCAAGAAAGGAAAATCTCCCACAGTGACATCACATATAGTCCATCATTGTTAATATCTTGTATTTATCTATACCCTGTTTGTACATATAATTATGTTTTGCAGTTACTTATATTTTATAAAAATTATGTTATATTGAAAATAATACTTGGGGCTTTCCTCTCTCAACCTCACTTTATGCATTTAATTATTTTAAAGCACTTATGTATTTTCCTCATGTCATTAAATATTTTTCACAATACAGTTTACTTGCTTATAATATCCCATCATATATATATATATATGTATATATATATATATATATATATATATATATATATATATAATGTTCTAATCCTGAACATTAATGTTGCTTCCATTTTTGTATAATATGTTCTAGAGGCCATTATGTATATAAATCTTTTTATCCTCATCAGATTAATTTCACATTTAAGAAATGGTAAAAAAAATTAATAAAATGCTTTCCATACTTATTCCCAAAGTAGTCTTTTGGAAACTGTGTCCCTGTGTATAACCCCACCATTTGTAAATGAGAATCTCTATTTTCCAAAGCCTTGGGGATTGGAGCATTATTACTATGTGTATCATTTCTTAAAGCTTTTTCCTACCGAATAATCCTAATTGATAATTGTTTCGTTGGTATTTTTCTTACATAGAAGGTACACCACTTTATTCTAAATGGTTATTTCAGTACAAAATCATCATTACATTTCCCTGATCCCATAATGTTTTAAATTAATAATAAATGTATTATTTTCCATTTTTATATGCTATTTGACTGAACTAGCCAGTAAAAAAACAATGCACATCTGAGGCTCCCCATCTTACAATGATGTTTAGCCCAATTAACATGACATTAATTATGATGAGTTCTTTTAGGCCTGAGGCTGCCCAAGAGATGGGCTGGAAGTGTTCAGGGATGAGTTAACCATTTAACAGGATGTTTTAGATGTGTGGTTGCACCTTTGAAGTTATGTCTAACCTTGTGTTCTAAGAATCTATGAAAAAGGGAGAGATAATTTTGGTGTCCTTTTTTGGTCTGTCTCATTATAGCACAGCAGTGAATGCACTCCCCAGTTGTGTGTGTAGCTGGTTTTATCCTTAACTCTGATCTTTTCCAAGAGCACTGCTCAAGAATCATGTGCAGATTCATCATTATGTTATATAGAAAAAATGGCAGCCCAGAGATTACTTTTCAGATCCTCTCTGAACATGAAAGTATTGCTTGTACTCAGATTTTTTAGCAGAAATATCTAAATTTACTGCCTTTACCCAGGGACTGCTTTTATATACCTTCTATGATTCCAGTTCCTGAGCATTTAGGCACAAAAAGGACAAATATTTCATACTTACTTTCTGGAGGTTCCACGTCATATTTTGGGAAATTGAACCCAACGTTCCTTCTTGGGTCTGAGAAACACTGGGACTAGTGGCTATAATTTTGAGTTAACTTTGGCATACCTTGAAGCCCCACGTACTCTTCCAGGAAGTAGCGCCTGCGAATGCAAAGTAATATGCAGTGGCATAGGGAACAGCACTGTTTGCTCTTACCATTACCAAGTCTACAATGGATCCCATGAGAGTCCTATCTGTCCTGAAGCTGTCATAGTATTTTCCTGAATTCTGTGGCTGAAAGAATGGACAAACAATGGCAGGTAAATGTTAACAACTGTCCCTGGCCTTGGAAGTGAAGATGGCCTGTCTCTCTGCAAAGAAGTGGGTTGCTCTATAAATTTTCATGAAAAGAAATGTCATGTGCTTTATTGTTTTTGTCTGCTCCAGTGCATGGGGAGCAATTAAGTGAAAAAATGAAAACGTCCTTGGTGACTATTCAAACCACTAATGAATCTATAGTGAAATTAACTTTGGCAACCCAAACAAAGCAAGGGAAAAGCAAAGGAAAAAAACTAAACCAGCACCTGTGGGGCAGTGTCCACAGAGGTAAGAAATGTAATCAAAACATTATCAGGGACAGAAAAAAAAAGTCAGATGATGAAATGATTTTCACCATGATCTTTTTGCTGTGTTGAAATGTGGGATTCATCTGATGAATTCTGATGTAGGACATACTCATACGATCTACTCAAGTCAATCTTCCCCATCTGATTATTAGTTCTTATTTAAAAAAAATATTTATTTTACTTTTGAGAGAGAGGGAGAGAGAGAGTAAGAGCAGGGAAGGGACAGAGGAAGAGGGGGACCCAAGCAAACTCCACACTCTCAGTGCAGAGTCCGAGTGGGGGGCCATTTCCTGAACCTGTGGGATCCTGACCTGAGCTGAGACCAAGAGTCAGACACTAAACCAACTGAGCCACCTAGGTGGCCTTGATATTATTTCTTAAATGCTTTATTTTAATGATTATGGGAATGAACGTTTATTTTATCTTATAAATTATGTAGGTAGTTCATCCATGGGTCCTTTTTTTAAAGTAATATTTATTTATTTATTGAGAGAGCGAGCACAGGCTGGGGAGTGGCAGAGAGACAGAGAGAGAGAAATCACAAGCAAGCTCCATGCCATTAGTACAGATGCTTGATACGGGGCTTTAACTCACAAACCTTACATCATGACCTGAGACAAAACCAAGAATCAGACATTCAACCAGCTGAGCCACCCAGGTGCCCGCACGGGTCCTATTACAATAGAACTCATTTTCATTCACATATTCATTAATCACTGCTAATTCATAAGTAAACTGTTGCTATTTCATACTCAAAACTTGCAGGGAACTTGCTAAACCCAAAGATGTCACTCACCTTAACAAGAATGCAGAATTTGGGTGTGTTGTGTTCAGTATTCCTATTATATCCCAAGTCCAGTGATTTTCTGGATAATACAGGAGTTATAGTTTTCAATTTTTGAGTACTCTATACACTGTTTTCCACACGGCTGAGCTAATTTTCATTCTCACCAACAGTGCTTGAGGGTTCCTTTTTCTTCGCATCCTCAACAATACTTGTTGTTTCTTTTTTTTTTTTTTTGATACTAGTCATTCTTACAGTATACCTCCTCAAATCTTTACTTGTTGCCTTGATTTGAGGTATTTCTCCATTGATTCTGTTAATTTAAGTTTGTTTCTAAACTAGTATTTATGTACCTGCACCACAATTCTTACTTCCTATTGTGGCAAAATTCTCAAGCTTTTTGTCTTCTCTGTGCTTAAAACTACCTGGCTGGCTTTTGGAAATATCTCTTTTGTTTTCCAGAAAGTGGTGCTATCACTTATGTGTGGTTTCTCCCTTGCCCACAGATCCTACTTTGTTTTTCTGGGTTTTTTTCCCCAATTTTTATTTAAATTCTAGTTAGTTAGCATATAGTCTAATAGTCTTTTCAGAAGTAGAATTTAGTGATTCTAAATATAAGTCCCAGTGCTCAACACAAGTGCCCTCCTTAATGCCTTCACCTATTCAGCCCATCTTCCACCCACACCCCTCCATTGACCTTCAGTTTGTTCTTTATCATTAAGAGTCTCTCATGGTTTGTTTCCCTCTCTTTCCCCGCCCCTTCCCATGTGTTCATGTATTAAGTTTCTTAAATTCCACATATAAGTGGAATCAGATAGTGTTTGTCTTTCTCAGACATTTGGGCTTTCTCCGTCGTGTGGCTATTGTTAAATTTGCTCTAAACATCGAGGTGCATATACCCCTTCAAATCTGTATTTTTGTATCATTTGTGTAAATACTGAATCGTGCAATTGCTGGATCGTAAGATAGTTCTATTTTTAACTTTTTGAGGAATCTTCATACTGTTTTCCAGAATGGCTGCACCAGTTTGCATTCCCAGCAACAGGGCAAGAGTGTTCTTCTTTCTCCACATCCTTGCCAAAACTTCTTGCTTCTTGTGTTGTTAATTTTAACCATTCTGACAGATGTGCGGTGGTGTCTCATCATGGTTTTCATTTGTATTTCCCTGATGATGAGTGATGTTGAACATATTTTCATGTGTCTGCCAGCCATCTGGAGGTCTTCTTTGGAGAAATGCCTATTCTTGCCTTCTGCTCATCCTAGGCTGGGTTTTAGATAGCTTTCCTGGACTCTCTCACTGCTGCACTCAGAAGCATGCACAGAAAGCTGGTTGCAGAGTGCAGGGAGGTGTGATTTTAGCACTTCAGGTGTTCGAGATGTCCATGTTGCAACTGGGGAGATACTTGGTGAAGTTCTTTCAGATGCTTGAGGGTGGACTTCCTGCTGAAGAAGTGCAGTCAGCACGACTCATTTCTTTCATGCCTTTTGATATTTTTATCCATCTGTTTCATGATCTCCTCTCCCCATCAGGCATCTGGGTCCCACCTCAATTCTTGTGTAGGTTTCTTCAGCAGCATCCCACATAGCTCGGGTTGCTAGGAACTAAGTCATTACTCCCCATGTCCTTTTGGGAATGGTTGCTGGCCTGACAGTACAGTTCTGCACTGTGATGCTGTAGGGGAGGGGTGATCCTGGCAAGGTTCTTCTTTTCCTGTCTTCTCTGTCCAAACTTGTTTTCCTTTGTGCCAGTGGTGTTGTGGAATCTCCCCTGAGGAGGGGTGGAATTCTACATATTCTGTCTTGTTCATGGGTATTTGCTCGTGTCAGCACTTTCAGGTTTTCCCTGACCCTGGCTAAGAGGAATTGAACCAGGTTCTTTGGCTTCACTGCTTCTATTGTTCACACTGTAGTCTCTCTGCCTGTACTGAGTGAAGAGGTGGTTGAAGTGCCTTCTGGCCTGTGAGTCTGGATCCTACAAGTCCCACAGAGGCACTTTCATTCATGGATTATGCCGAATCTGTTGTTAGAAAAAACAGGGACATCATCTTATGCCAGCACGCTGGCATCACTCCACATGCCTTCAATTATAAGATGAAGAAGTTCGCAGATGTAATGTACAGCATGGCACTATAGTTAAGAATGCTGCGTTGTGTTGTGTACACAATATTTAACACTGTGTTGAAATTTGCTAAGAAAGTCAATCTTAAACATTCTAACCACACACAGACAAAACAGTGGTAACTGTGAGGTGATGCTTATTGTCATAACAGTATTGTCATAATCATTTCACATATTACATAATATCAAATCATCACTCTGTACACTTCAAAAATACAGTATTTTATTTGTCGATTATTCCTTAAGAAACTGAAAAGGGATAGCAAATAAATACTATGAACAACTGTATACACACAAATTTGATGACTTAAATAA
Source organism: Helogale parvula (assembly GCA_004023845.1). Taxonomy (NCBI): domain Eukaryota; kingdom Metazoa; phylum Chordata; class Mammalia; order Carnivora; family Herpestidae; genus Helogale; species Helogale parvula. The sequence goes on along the minus strand of PJEM01018383.1, from coordinate 4,626 downwards.
TATGGACCAATTCTTTAAAAAATACGAACTACCACAGCTCACCAAAACTGAAATACATTATTTCAATAGCCCTATGATATTCAACATGGTATGGAGATGAATTCTTCTCAAACTTATATACAAGTTTAATACAGTTTCTATCAATATCCAAGCAAGATTTCAAAGATTATTTTAGTATAGTTGGCACACAGTGTCACATTAGTTTTAGGCATACAGCACAGTGACTTAAAAAGCTTATGCAATAAGCATTTTTTATGTATATGAACAAAACTTTTAAGATTTGTATGGAGAAACAAAATGATAATACTATTAAATACCTCTTTTGTTAATTATTAATAAAGAATATTATAAATGAAATAATTCTACAGGCAGGCATACCTGTAATGAATTATCAGGAACATGAAATATAAGATTATTACTTAATTATCCACTCAAAAGTGGGGATGACTATCGGAGACTGGTCATAAGAGGTAAATTTATTTTTTTTAAGTTTCTTCATTCATTTTCAGAGTGAGAAAGCACGAATCACGGAAGGACAGGGAGAGGGAAAGAGAATTCCAAGTAGGCTCTGTGCTGTCAGCACAGAGTGTGACATTAGACTCAAACCCAGGAAGCATGAGATTATGATATGAGCTGAAGTCTGATGCTCACCTGGTGAGCCCACAGGAGCCCCAGTGGAAAATTTATTCTATAAAGTAAGTGACTTTTTAAAAAACAAAAATATTAGTTATTCAAGTTTTAACATTTTTAGAATGAAATTATTTAAGGATTGAAAATACTCAAGGTGATTGGAATTTAAAGGACTGGAAATAGTGATTGAATAATATAACCAAATATAATCAAGTAAAGTGATAATTATGCTGAAAATTTAGAACATATAATTTTTTTGAATACAGAATAGAGAGAAATAGAGAAATAAGAAATAAAAGTTGTGCCATTACCAATGGATCAATTAATTCTAATATCCATACAGTGTGCTACACAGAAAACGAATAGTTTGGAAGAGACATTAGATGAAGTTATAGAAAACAACTTTTTCGTGGTCAATAAGATTTTAATTGCTGAATGGGAATCTAGATGAAAAAATGATTTAAATACATAGTAGTAACTTTAAGAATAGTATAAATACATAGAAAAATTAAAAATGCTCTCAAGAATAATTATGTCTCAATGTACAATGTATAAAAATAGACACTGTATTGGAACTGGTATTTACAAGATGAAATTACTCCAGGAATATTATATTAATAGAAATTTATATGCCTTGGAAAGGAATCATTCAAGTGTTACTAAAAATCAACACAATTTAAGAAATCAAAGGGCTCAAAGAGTTTGGCTTTTATTAGAAGTGAAAAATTATTAAATAGTATACTGTAACAAGAAACAAAGTACTTTAACCCAGGAGAGGAAAATATCTGTAGAGTAACAGGAGTGGGATTGTTATAGAAATGGGTAACACTTATTTTTAAATTTAGAGTGTTATTGGCAATAAGAAGAAAAATAATTCTCATCACAAAATAAAATACTAGACTATAGCATCCTGTAAAATGGTCCAAAATAAGGAGAAAGGGAAAAAAAACTGTCAGAGTGATCTGTCCTGTTGGGAACAAGGGTCTAGATATTATCAGTTACTAGTAAGGATTACTATGTTAAATGTGAATGCCAAAGCTTTAAGGATAATGCACAACAATAGAAATGCACTTACCACTACAGAAATATACTCCAAAAGCAGTGGAGATAGTAAATTTTGTTATATATATTTTACTAAAATTATGAAAAATAAAATAACATATAAACAAAAATAAAAATATAGCTTGATATTGATTGTTAATATACAGCAATAAATGTTAGGTTTTGGTCTTAGTACAGCAAACAAAGCAAGGCAAGGATAAGTAGAAATACAAAATACAGAGCAGTGTGATTTGAACAAATTCATCAAGAGGGAATGTAAAATTGCCAGGGGCACATGTCTAACATTCAAAGAGATCCTATCAAAAATGTACATTTTGAAATATCAAATTTTTTTGTGCTTAGTTGAAGTCATGGATTTCATGACTTCAGGAAAAACACCTATGGAAACAGCTAAGAGGATTTAAGGATGAAGTATGAGAAATATCAGTGTTACAAAGGTGAGTAGGGGAAGAGATAACTACAAAAGAGAAAACAGAAGGGGGAAAAAAAACCAAACCCAAAATACACAAAAAATTCCAGAAGTGTGGATATCATGCAAACAATGTGTCAAGAACACCATAAAAAGAAAGGAGTGATCGACAGCGCTAAATACAATGAAAAGTGGAAATAAGATGGCTACACTTCATTGAGACTTAAAGAAATAACAGGGAAACTTATGAAGAAGAGTTTTAGTGGAGTGGTGTGTTCAGGAAGCATATCATAAACTACTGAAGAAATGGTTGGAAATCAGGGTTAAGAGAAAATTATTAGAAGCTAAGGATAGAAGTCAGGTTGGTGAATGCATTTAATACTTACAGACATGATTATGACATCAGTGACTTGATAAGAAGAGCTAAGTGTTTCAGCCAGACTGTTATGCCAGGAGACACAGAGACCAACCGAGACCACTGAAGTCGGATTAAGGGAGTTTTTATTACTGGCTGGGACTGCACAGAGTTAACACAGAACTCTACATGTGAGGTCCAGAGTCCAAGGACTCAGGGCTTTTTATATGAGCAAGCAGGCAAGCAGGCAGTACGGAGCAAAACTGAGTGGTTATTGCAAAATGGCTACAAAGTGATAAAGAGAGCAGCCCTTATCCTGGTTGTAGGAAAACACTTGTTATTTTGAAGGCAAGGTTTAGGGGTTAGGGGAGTTTCAAGGGAATGGCTATTAACTCAAGGACAAAGCATGCAAACTGTGTCATGAACAACCATTAGCAGGGGACATTAACCCTTGTCTTCTTATCTGTTTTTTTCCTTGCACCTGAGGATAGTAAGGCCCAGAAGGTAAGCTCTGGGTCCAGCTGGAAGGACTGAGGCTAAGTTCATGTGCAAAAAGACAAAGACTGAAGTACAAAACCTTAAGCATGTTCCTCTGTTGTGTACAAAACATTTCTTACTTATTAGTAAATTTGTGGTGTATCAAAACGCTCTCTGTTTTGCACCAAAGTGAGCAACAGTAAAAATCAGAGAAGGGCAGCAACAGTTTGAGAAAACCATGGGAAAGATCTGGGAAAGATTTTTTATTTTTAAAAAAGTGTATTTCTTTATTATGAGAGAGAGACAAAGAGAAAGCAAATAGGGAAGGGGCGCAGAGAGGTTGAGACCGAGAACATCCCAAGCAGGCTCCAAGGACTATATTACTTATTTATTTATTTATTTATTTATTTATTTAATGAAGGTTAATTTTTTAAAATTATTTTTTTAAAATAGTTTATTGCCTAATTGGTTTCCATTCAACATTGTGCTCTTCCCCACAAGTTCACTCCTCCATCACCACCACCTCTTTTCACCCCTCCCTCTTCCCATTCAACCCTCAGTTCATTTTCAATATTCAATAGTCATTCAAGTTTAGCGTCCCTCTCACTCCCAACTCTCTTTCCCTCTTCCCCTCCCATAGGTCCTCCATTAGGTTTCTCCTGTTCTCCTGTTAGACTTATGAGTGCAAACATATGGTATCTATCTTTCTCTGCCTGATGTATTTCGCTTAGCATGACACACTCAAGGTCCATCCACTTTCTGACAAAAGGCCATATTTCATTCTTTCTCATTGCCATGTAATACTCCATTGTATATATATACCACTTCTTCTTGATCCACTCATCAGGTGATGGACATTTAGGCTTTTCCATGATTTGGCTCTTGTTGACATTGCTGCTATGAACATTGGGGTACATGTGCTCCTATGTACCAGCACTTCTGTATCCCTTCGGTAAGTCCCTAGCAGTGCTACTGCTGGGTTCATAAGGGAGTTCTATGGATAGTTTTTTGAAGAACTGTTTTCCAGAGCGGCTGCACCAGTTTACATTCCCACCAACAGTGTAGGAGGGTGCCTGTCTCTCCACACCCTCGCTAGCATCTATAGTCTCTTGATTTGTTCATTTTAGCCACTCTGACTGGTGTGAGGTGGTATCTCAGTGTGGTTTTGATTTGTGTTTCCTTGATGATGAGTGATGTTGAGCATTGTTTCATGTGCCTGTAGGCCATCTGGGTGTCCTCTTTGGAGAAGTGTCTGTTTATATATCTTCTGCCCATTTCTTCTCTGGGTTATTTGTTTTACAGGTGTGGAGTTTGGTGAGTTCCTTATAGATTTTGGATACTAACCCTTCATCTGATATGTCATTTGCAACTATCTTTTCCCATTCTGTCGTTTGACTATTAGATTTCTTGATTGTTTCCTTTACAGTGCAGAAGCTTTTTATCTTGATGAAGTCCCAAGAATTCAGTTTTGCTTTCATTTCCCTTGCCTTTGGGGATGTGTTGAGTAGGAAATTGCTGTGATTGAGGTCAAGGAGGTTGTTTCCTACTTTCTTTTCAAGGGTTTTGATGGTTTCCTGTCTCACATTCAAGTCCTCCAGCCATTTTTGAGTTTATTTTTGTGTATGGTTTAAGAACGTTGTCTAGTTTCATTCTTCTGCATATTGCTGTCCAGTTTCCCAGCACCACCTGCTAA
>PJEM01018382.1:0-18977 GCA_004023845.1 Helogale parvula | reverse complement strand
AGAGAGGAAGACACAGAATCCGAAGCAGGCTCCAGGCTCTGAGTTGCTGTCAGCACGGAGCCCAATGCGGCGGGGCTTAAACCCACAGACTGTGAGATCATGACTGGATCCGAAGCCGGAAGCCAGACACTTAACCGACTGAGCCACCCAGGCACTCCCATCTGCCATTTTTAATACATGGCTTTTAATACGCTCGTGAGCATCAGCCCCGGGAAGGAGAAGACGGACAAGAAGAGATACCTCCTCCTAGCCTCCTGGGCCCGGAGGTGACCCACATCCCTTCTGCTCCTGTTCCACTGGGGAGCACTGTCTTGTGACCCCATTTGGAGTCAAGGGGCTTGAGAAATGCAGTCTCTGCCACAATTGCAATTCCAAGTGTCTTTCTCTCTTTATGACGGGAAAGAGGAAGAGAAAGGTTTTGAATAATTTCTCTCTGTCTCTGGCTCTGTCTCACACATACACGCACACACACCCATGCACTCACACGCATGCACGCACTTCCTGCACTCTAATTGTCTTAACCCCCGGCCCAGTGACCCAGTGCACTCTGACCTTCCTGGCCTCCTCCCTCTGAGCCTGAAGCACCTACCAGTTGCTCCCTAATGAGTGGAGCTGGCCATGAGCCTGTTGGTAGACTCTTCCTAGAAGCAAGAGACAAATTCACTTGTAAAAGGCCTGGCTGGGCGCCTTGGGAGGACCTCGGAGTCACACCATCTGGTGATCAGACCCAGTGTTTTTTTGTTGTTTCTTTTTTTTTTTAAACATTTATTTATTTTTGAGAGACAGATCATGAACAGAGGAGGGGCAGAAAGAGGGACACACAGAATCAGAAGCAGGCTCCAGACTCTGAGCTACAAGCACAGAGCCCGATGCGGGGCTCAAACCCACGAACTATGAGATCATGACCAGAGCCAAAGTCAGACACTCAACCGACGAGCCCCCCAGGAGCCCCAGACCAGTGTTTTTAACCCACGAAATTTTTCGGTGCATATGAGTTGTGCTGGGGTGGTCAAGGGTTTGGGTTTGCTTCCTCTGTGGCTCAGCCTGGGAGACGGGCTGGGACGTGATGCCACCCCCACCTGGGGGTCCAGGGTGGCAGCTGAGGGGACCAGGATGCATCGTGGAGGTAATCAGGGCCACGAAACCTAGAAAGTCAGCAAAGCCTAATTCCTTTCAGAAAAGCAGAGCTCCAAGAATCCAGAACATCACCTGGGGGCCAGCACCGTGCAGGGCAGGCGGAGGAGGGTGGTGAAGACAGGCATGCAGAAGCCGCAGGAGATGAGGGCAACGTGAGATCTGTCCAGGCAAGTCCATCGTCCCTCAATGTCACCACCCTTTAGTGTCCCCTCGAATTTTCTCCTCCCTTTCCAGGTCCTCATTTTTATTTGTTTTATATTATTCCTTCAATTTAAAAAAACCCACAGGTAAGCATGTTAGTATATACAGTCACACCACCGTGTCCCCTGAAAAGTGATGGCAGCACCTACTGTTTCCATTTTCCTTTTCACTTAATGACACATTCTGGAGATGTTTCTATTTCAGTGTGGATAGTTCTTATTTCATCTTCCGGTCACATAATACTCCACTGCATGGATATAGCATAGCTTATTCAATCAGTTCCCTACTGACGGAAATGTGGATCGTTTCGAATCTTTTGGTATTAAAAACATGATCTATCTCAATGTGGGTGTGCAGCATCTCTTCCAGAGTATGTATACTTTCTCAGGCCTCAGAATTCCGTCAAGTCACACCTGGAAAGAGACCCTGATCTCATCTGAAGATGGGTGGGACCCACACATCCTCCCGCCCCCCCACCTCCATTTGCAATTGGAGGAGATGGAAGGGACATGCCTTACCACCCTTGGTCCCCAAATGTAGCAAATCCCTCCTAAGTTAGGTTATTTAGCTTCGGATTCTGGGCTCCAGCTGTGAAATTATGCAGGTGGCTATAGGACCATTTAGAGGACCGTCTCTATAGGTTGATGCTGGTTTTGCTGTTGTTGACAGAATTTTAAATGACAGGCTGTGTCGTGAATATAGCTTTAAAAGGCACTTTATGTTATTTGGTGGGGTCTGGAAATGGACAGGAATTCAGCGCAGGTGCTCAGTCTGAGTTCTGACCCAGAAGTTTCCGTTATAGAAAATTTCAAGGGTGGACATCCCTTCATCCATAACCTCGCTTCAGCATTATCAATATTATGCTCAACGTCTCTCATCTGCTCAGATGTTTATTTTTAACATTGCTGGAGTGTTTTCAAGGAAGTTCTGGACACCATATAATTTTACATAAATTACGTAGCCCTTAGCACTTTTAGGTTTTGGAATTAGATATTTTATTCACACTGCCTAAAGGGGAAGCTTTCACCTACGAGCTCCTTCCCAGACAAAGCCAGAGTTATCTGGTTCTTGTACATCCCGCCCAGGACACTTGTAACTTCCCCCTTTGTTACCCAAATGGCAGCATATTGTGAGCACTGTTCTCAACATTTTTCCCCCCACCAAATAACATAGCAGAGGTTTTTCCATATTTGTTCATAGACAGTGTCTTTAATTCTTTCTTTTATAACTGCATGTTATTGCATTGCAGGAATCTGTTATAATTAATTTAATTCATTCCTCCTGAGGTCTTTGGTCTTCTCTTGCTATTACGAACACCACCACCATATACCGCCTTGCCCCCATCACACCTGTATTGATATTTTTGAAGTCTTTTGTGTGTGGATCCACAACCTCGCCCCATTGCTTCCCACCCCCCAGTTTCCTTCCCCTCTGAATTTGGGTTTCAGTGTTCCCTTGATTTTCCTTAGTGTTTTGCCACATACGTTTGCCTCCCTTCACAATACCTTGCTTAGATGTTCATGATCTGGAACTTCACAGAAACAGAAAGATGCGTGCGATGTATTCCTTGGGGGTTTGCTCCTTTTCTTCAATATCCAGTTCTTGAGATTTATCCATGCCTTCTCCTTTCTGGGTGCTAGTCGGTTATACTAATACATCGTACATTTAATTAGTCATTATTGACGGACTTTGGATGGCTTCTGGCATTGCTCTTACAAACAGCATTGCCCGGATCGCTCTCGTTAGGATCCCCACATGCATTCGTGGAAAACTTTTTGTGGGGCGGTCACTGAGAAGAACCATTGGAGTCTATGCCCTCGCTTCTCATGTGAGGCCAAATTACTTTCCAAACTGTCTATACCAGTTCATTCCTCCACCACCAGCACAGAAATATCTGGGCTGCTTCAACTTCCCCCAAAATTGATACTCTCAGAGTGTTGAATTTTTTGCATCTCTGGCAGGTGTGAAATGTATTTCATTATGATTTAAAATTGTGTTTTCCGGGGTGCCTGGGTGGTTCATTCTGTTAAGTGTCCAACTTCGACTCAGGTCATGATCTCGCAGTTCGTGGGTTCTTGGGTTCGAACCCTGCATCAGGCTCTGTGCTGACAGCTAGCTCAGAGCCTGGAGATGGTCTTCAGATTCTGTATCTCCTTCCCTCTCTGACCCTCCACTGCTCAAACTGTCTCTCTACCTCTCTCAAAAATAAATAAAACATTTAAAATTTTTTAATAAAATTGTGTTGTGCTAATTGGTAATTAAATTGAGCACCTTTTGATATGTCCATTGATTATAAAAGATTCTTGTTAGGTAAGGTGCCTCTTTGAGTCTTCTGCCAAACTTTCTACAGGGCTTATTTTATGGTGTAGATAATAGTTAGTGTTTTGTCTGTCACATGTGTTAGAAATGAATTCTCCAACTTTGTGGGCATTCCCTTCCCCTCCCCCCCCAGTTTGTGAGAGTTGTTTTCCCTTTATGGTGTCCTTTGAACAGGAATTTTACATTTTGTTACAGTCAGACATATTTACCTTTTTCTTTGTGATTTGTACATTTTGTTATTTATGTATCTTTTGACATGTTCAAGAAATTCTTTCCTTTCCTAAATTTTTATTTATTCACTTATTTTTTAAAATTTTGTTTTTAATCTATCTTTACACCAATGTGGGACTCAAACTCATACCCCCGAGATCAAGATTTGCACACTGTAATGACTGAATCAGCTGGGCACCCCATTCTTTCCTATTTTTAGATCAAAAACATATTCGCTTGTGCTTCCCCTCTAAGTATTTTATAGTTTTATTATCATTATTTATATCTTTAATTCACTTGGAATAGAACTTTATGTATGGCGTGAGGTAAGGGGTCTAAGATCCTATTTACCAGATGGGTACCAGCAGTCCCAACCCAGCTTATTAAAATTCCATCCTTTCTCCTCGGTTTGCAATGCCTGCTCTGTTATCAGTGCAGTTCCGTGTATGTGCGGCTCTGGTCCTGGCTCACCAGTCTCCCCTTGCCCCTCTGCGCCATAGTCAACCTGGCTCATCTTGAACTGGCACTACATTGTCTTGATTAGCATGGCTAATATATGCCTCAGTCAGTATAATAGTTCTTGATATTTGGTAAGATTTGCCAACCCCCTCACTTTGTTCATCATCTTCAGAACCACTTGGGATATTCTTGGCCTATGCTTTTCTCTCTACATTTTAGAGTGAAATATAATTATACAGTGAGGGTAGTTTCTCCTCAGGATATTGTGAGGATTCAATCGAGTGATATGTGTGAAGTGTCTACCGTAATGAATAGGTACGTGGTGAGTGATTGGGGAATCGGCTGGTGGGGTCACCCTGAGGAGGCCACTCTTGCTGTCCGAGTCTGCTCCCGTCGTTAGGGGTATGACAGCAAACCACAGAGTCATGGGAGTGAAGGGAGAGATGTGGGAACACTGCGAACTGCAAGTTGTGTGATGTTTGGTACTCATCCCACAGGGATTATCAAGAGGTTATTGACGTGATTGCACAGCCCTCAGATGAGCGATAAAATTGACCCTGAAGGACTCCTCAGGTACTGTGCAAACCTAGAGAAAGTTAACAGTCCTGTTCTCTTCAAGAAGCATTTTCTTTTTCTTTTTCTTTTTTTTCTTCTTTCTCTTTCTCTCTCTCTTTCTTTCTTTCTTTCTTTCTTTCTTTCTTTCTTTCTTTCTTCCTTTCTTTCTTTCTTTCCTTCTTTCTTTCTTTCTTTCTTTCAGGAGGCTCCCTGCCCAACATGGGACTTGAACACACCACTCTGAGAAAAGAGTCGCACGCTCTACCGACTAAGCCAGCCAGGTGCCCCCAAGAACCATTTTCTATTTTCACTGACACCAGGCAGGCCTTTCCATGCACTTGGTTTTTGTGTTTTAATTTTGATTGCACACACATGCTTAGCTCACTGAACTGGTGCCAGAGGCTTTTCCTGGACACTATGCTGTGAAGAAAGAAACTTTGGATTGAAAAATTGGCTCTCATTGTGCAGTTGACTTTGCCCTGTAGGGGAGGAAAAATCTTCCTTCCACCTTCTTAGGTTCTGTGACTGGACCAAAGAATGAAATGGACATAAGACAGATTAACAGGAGAAAAGTATACACATTTTATTTAATATTTGTAGGATTACGTGGGAGTCTTCAAGAGGAAAATGAAGACCTGAAGAGGCATTCAACCCAAAGACTTACATACTTTTTCCACAAAGGACAATAAATTGTGGCGCTGTAACAAGACAAAAGGGCTTGGGCTGGGGACAGTAAATTCTGTAACAGTGACTGGGAAATGTATACAGGAAGCTAATAGAAGATATGGGCCATTTCGGTAGGTTTGTTTGTGTGTCTCCATTGGCATTGACGCCAGTCTCCAGTGATAAGAATGTTCTTCTTTCCTAGTAAAGGGAAGACACTTTTCTCATGGGAAACCTTAGGACCTGCCGTTAGGTGGAAAGGGGGAGGTCAGGGAGCCCTCCCGAATTCTTCTGTTTCTTAAGTGTCTTCAGGTCAAAATAATCATATGCCAAGGCAGTGTATCGTGGGATGCCATGTGTGAATCCCTTCACTCCCCAACTCCCAGCCGTGTTTAAGGGGCTTCCGAGCTTTACCAGCAGCCTGACACGCCCCTCACTCAGCACAAGGTACTTGCCCAGCATTTGGACCATCTCCTCGGCTCGGGCAGGAGCCTGGCCTTTGCTCCTTGTTGGCAGAACCACTGAGACGCTGCAGTCCTCGTGGCTCCCCAGCACCCCAGCCAGTCCCGGTGGCATCAGGCCTGGAAAAAGAATGCTGGGTTGGGACTTTGAAGGCTCTGGATTCAAGACCCTTCTGGGCTCTGTGACCATATGATTTCTACCCCCTAGACTCCTTCTCCTGAGAGGTCCATGCTGTTCTTGTTCTGGGCAGGATGGGACTTTTGACATAAGGACCTCTCTTCTTACATATTTTTTCACAAGTCACTTAAAAATCTACAGCTCCATCCATTCTCTTGCTGAAAAGGCTCCGCTGTCTCTACTGTATCTGGAGCTAGGGTTTATTCATTTGTTTGACTCAACAGAACACGGCTTGTCTTTCAGTTTTCTGTGCCAGTTTTCTCTCGAATCCTCTCTCCCTCCAGTCTGAGGGTGGAGGGATCCACCTGACTGTCTCCCTGTCCTGCTCATGTTCCGATGAGAGGGGTCGCATTGCTCAAATCCAGTTCCCGTTGGCTGAATGGGTCACTTCCGGATTAGCATCCAGAGTGAAACAGATTCCTTCACTGGGCAAAAATACATGTGGTGAGACAAAATCTTAAATAGCAGCCTCTGGGTTTTTCTTCTTTGCAGCCTCCTCCGTTGCCAGGGCTCCTCCTAGCAGACACGGGCATCCGGCTCTTGGGGAGGTTAGGTTTGTCCCAGCAATAATGCCAAGAGAAAGAAACCATATCCATTCCATTCATTATTACTTCCAAACAAGGCTCTTGCAAATCACAAGAGAAATCCCTTTAATTATTTTAAACAAACTTGGAAAGATAACAAAGGACAGCCTGACATTTGGATGACAGACACTCACGGGTGGGCAGGTGGCCGGAGGTAACAGGGCAGACAACACAGCATTAACTGAGAGATGTCTGTATTAACTAATTAGTATGAACCAGAAGAAACACCTTGTAACATAGACGTCCAGAGTCTTTTTCATGAAAGACTGCTCTACATGAGTCTGTGAGAAACTAGCCCTTTGACCCTGAGAAGCCCACTGAAACTTTTTCTCAATTTTGTTTAAGTTGTGGAAAACAACAAACACAGGAGGAAAAAGAAAGCGTATCAATGTACAGCAAGATAAATACATTTGGGTGAACACCTGCGCCCCCATCACCCAGGTCAAGAACGCTGGCATCACCTCAGGACCTCCCAGAGTGTTCCCTCCTTGGTACCCGCCCTCCTCCACCTGCCCAAAGTAACCACCATTCCAGATTTTATGGTAAACAGTTCCTAGTTTTGCCACGTACACATGTAACAATGTGGGTTAGTGTTACCAGTTGTGAGTATTATAGTAATGGATTCATACTAGTATGCCTTCTTCTTTCATTCAATGTGCTTTTAAGATTCATCTGTACTGTTGCATTTAGCTTGATTTCATTAATTTTCACAGAAGCATAGCAGTGCATTATATGAATGTAGTGTACATTATCTGTCCATCCGGCTGTCCGTGGAGGTTTTCAGTGTTCCCGGTTTTCTATGACAGATGGTACAGCTAGGAACATTCTCACGGAGTCTCCAGTATTTTACTCATTCATCCCGTGCCTCACTTATTAACACCCCCCCCCCCCGGTTCCAAACCCTTAGAACCCCTGGTCTTTTCACATCTCCATAGCTTTGCCTTTTCCAGAATGTCATATAATTGGAGTCACATAATCTGTAGGCTTTTCAGATTGGCTTCTTTCACTTCAAAATATGCACTTGCGTTCACGTCTTTCTGTCAGCTTGATAACTGACTTATTTTTTTAATCATTAATATCCCATTGCATATTTGTACCACACTTTATGTATCCATTTACCTTTTTTTTTTTAATGTTTACTTATTTTTGAGAAAGAGTGAAAATGGGAGAGGGGCAGAGAGAGGGAGACAGAGCATCCAAAGCAGGCTCCACGAGGTCAACAGAGAGCCTGATGTGGGGATCAAATTCACGAACCGTGAGATCATGACCTGGACAGAAGTCAAGAGCTGGATGCATAACTGACTGAGACACCCAGGTTTCTCCATTTACCTTTAAAAAAATATTTATTCATTTGTGTGTGTGAGAGAGAGAGAGAGAGAGCATGAGAGCATGAGGGGGGGAAGGCTAGAGAAGAAGAGGGACAGCAGATTTGAAGTGGACTTTGTGGACAGCAAAGAGCCTGAGGCTGGGTTCGAACTCACAAACAGTGAGACCATGGCCTGAGCCACCCAGGTGCCCCCATCCATTTACCTATTGAAGGACATCTTAGTTGTTCCAAGTTTTGGCAATTGTCAGTAAAGCTGTCCATTTCTGTGTGGATGCAAGCTTTCACTTCACGTGGGTCCTTTCTTATTCATTCATTTTATTCATTCATTACTTTGCCTCTCTGCTCTCTCAATTTATCATAAGCAACTTGGAGAAGCCAGGCCGCCCCACTGTGCCTGGGAATTCCTCTAGCTAGATTTTTGGTTCATTAGGTACATTTTCTAATTTACACGTTACCAGAGGTGATAATATTCTTAAATACGTTCCTGCATGAAAGTGTCTTCTTTCTTCCAGTTTCTGGTAACACCTTTCTCACATCCCTTCATGTCTACACCAATGGCCTCCTTCAGATCCGTTGGCTTCTGCCACCATCGGGGCTCAAAGCCAACACAACGTTGCTTAGGTTTTTGTTATAACACCAGACTCCTGGTATCGAAACCTCTTCCAGGTTTCCCCAGCTTCGTGAGCAACTCGCTCATCCTGGGCTGCTGACAGCAGCAATGGCTTCTTTTGCCCACAACTCTTCAGCCTGGGCAAGGCTCGGGACGGTGGCTCCTCTCGGCTCCTTGTGGCCTCGGCTGGGGCATTGCTCGCTGCCTTCCACCTTGAACTTCAATTTGAATACGTTAGTCATTGCCTTTTCTTTCTGTCTCTGTGCTATGTTCTGGATCATTTCTTTTTTCTTTTTTTTTTTAATGTTTATTTAATTTTGAGACAGAGAGAGCACGAGCTGAGGAGGGGCAGAGAAAGAGGGCGACACAGAATCCAAAGCAGGCTCCAGGCTCTGAGCTGTCAGCCCAGAGCCCTAGGCGGGGCTTGAACCCACAAACTATGATATCATGACTTGAGCCAAAGTCAGGTGCTTAACCGACGGAGCCGCTCAGGTGCCCCTCCCTGGATCCTTTCTTTATGTTCTAGTCTACCAATTCTCCGCACTGGTTCTGGTCTCCTTTTCAACCCATTTAGTAAGTGTTTAATTTCATTTTGACATCCCTTTCTTTAAAAACATGCCTTCACTTGATTAAAGTATAATTTGCAAATGGCAAAACACATTTTAAGTGGACAGTTTGGTGAGTTTTAACAAATGCATGCACCCATGTAGCCCTCACCCCAGTTAAAACCTAGATTATATCCATCACTCCCACCGAAGCTTCCTCTGTCTCCTTAGTCACTCCCGGCCGCCATGCCCCGTCACTCTTCCCAGACCGCCTCTGATCTCATTCCCACCACTGTATACTAGTTTTGCCTTCTCTGGAACTTCATATAAGCAGGGTCAGGTTACGTAAATCCTTTGATAGCAGGCTTCCTTCCTCTTCAGCAGAATGATTTTAAGATTCATCCATGTTGTTGCCAGGATCAAGGTTGTTCCCTCTCGTTGGATGAATATGCCACAGTTCATTTATCCGTTTACCTATTCAGGGACATTTGTGGGTTCTTTTCCCACTTTTTTATTATAGCGAATAAAGCTATTATAAACATCACTTCACAAATCTTTTCTGGGAACAGATGTTTTCATTCCTCTTGGGTCATTACTTAAAAGTGGAATTGCTAGGCCATAGGGTAAGTTTATGTTTAATTTTTTTTATATATAAGAAAAAGCCAAACTGGTTTCCAAAATGTTTGTCCCGTTTTACACTCTCACCAGTGATATCGGAATTTCGTTGCACCACACCCTTGCCAATGCTGGGTGTTCTAAGTCTTCACAAAACGTTTCCCCGTGTTACGTGGTTTGTACTAGGATCCCACTGTGACTTGGATTTACATTCCCCGGTGACTGAAGATGTCGAACATCTTTTTACGCGTTTGTTGGTCACTTCTATCTCTTCTTTCTGAAATGTCTATTGAGTCTTTTGCTTGTTTTAAATAGGATTGTTTGTCATTTTCTAATTAGGTTCCAAAGTTCTTTATAGGTTCTAGATATAGACCCTTTGGTAGCTGTATCTACTGCAAATACTTTCTCCATGTCCTTTCGTTAAAAAAAAAAGAAAAAGAACAACCACCATGCTTTAAAGACATTCTGTTACTATCACTTCACTTACTGTTTTTCTTAATAGCCCTTCATCATCTGACACATTAAAATATGTTTGTTTGTTTGTCCTGGCTTCCCTACTAGACTGTACATTTCACGAGTGCAGCGTCTTTGTCTCCTGGCTCAGGGCTGGATCCTCGGCACCTAGAACCCTGTCCGGCACCTAATAAGTATGATTAACTACTTCTTTAAAAGAACGGATAAGGTCCAACGCTGCCTCCCTCAGTGGAGTAACAGAGGCTACACTCAACACGTATTTTGAGTATAAGTACATTTACTTTGTCATTGATGTCCAAAATAAGAAGTTGGAGTACCTCCTTAGGATTCAAAAGCATCACCTTGGCAGAAGCAACGTTGGAGTCTTCCAGGGTTAAAGAAGATGGTTCTGGAAAATTATGCCCTTTTAGAAAGACCTTAAAAGCAACTGTCTTCAATCTGGTTTTTTCCCCTCCTGTTGAGCTTTTTTAAAGAGGAGTTGAGACTGTTTCCTCACCGGGAGTTATGCACTGAATGAACAGCCATTATCTGTGCATGTACAGTGTGAAAATGGTACCCTTGGATAATGACGTTCGCTGAGAGAAGTTTCTGAGAGTCAGAGAGAGGGGCTGCCATAACAAAATATATTTATAGAGTTTTCTTGTCTTGACTTTGAATAATTTGATATCAGAATAAAACTGTTAGGCATTAACCCTTTGATCATAACTATATGCTTTCTTGAAGCTATTGGACAAAGTGTCAAGTATTCTAATATACAAGCTCTTAATTTATAAATTCAGCAGTGTCTATAAATTATGTTGCATGACATTGCAATTTTTTCCCCAACAGTTTTACAGGGTAGACCTCGGCTGACCCAGAGATGGTTTTACCAACTCAGTGATACATTGGAAATTGACCTACCCAGCCAGGAAATCCACCTCTGTCTGCCCAGTCCAGGTGTCTGTCCTTGACGTTATCTGTAGGTCTGTTAAACTTGGCACTCAAGGACTTGGTTCTCAAGAACTTGCTTCAGTCTACAGATTGAGTTATGTACAGATGAACAAAGTTTTATTAATACATCTGTATGTTTACACAAAAACCCAAAAAGAAGCTAATGTTTAAGTAAAATAACATATATGTATAATTGGGAAATGGTTCTGGTGGCAATTAAGTACTAATCGCCAAAAGTAGGACCTGGGTAAGGTTTACTCAGGACCACAGTCACCGCCTGTGCACGATGCTATCTACATGAATGACACCCCCAGGGGTCTGTAATGTGAATGGTGCTCAGTCAAGTTGTGTGACGTGGCACCTCTGGGGTTTATCTCTCTCCCTCTTTGGACACTGCTTTTTCATCATTTTGTAACCAAAGGCTTTCCAGTGTCACTGCTTTGAAGCTCCCTGCGGAGTGCTCTCAGACTCTCCATTTGCAAACGTTCAAAGATCAATCTTTAAAGAACGGATCTGTTCTACCCAAACAGAGGAGTGTAGCAACTCTTCCCCCGCCCCCCATTCTTTTCGCTGGGGACATTATAAGTGCCTCAAGATCTGTGAGGACTATAAAAGTCCAGTTGAACCTTCCGGCATTGCTTCCTCACAAACTGTTCTATGGTTCCCTGGGGGTCTAAGTGGGAAAAAGAATTTTCCAGAATGCGGCCTACCTGGACCATATCTTTTCAGTTTTTAGTTACCATTACTTACTGGTTGTTCAATATTTTACGATGGAAGTGAGGCTTCTGGTCACTGGCTATTGTTTTTACTTATTATAGCCATTTAATACGGGAGTATATTTAGAAATTAAACCAATTTATAAACCCAGACATACTTCTGTTACTCTTGTACCCTTAGCACCTACTTCAGTGCTTGGCATAAGTTCAGTTAATATTGTTTTATCTCAATTAAAATTGAAATTTTGTAACTAGGTAATTAAACTGGTAGTGTAGTAGAAATAATAGATAGATGAACTTTGAATCAAAATGATGGATAATTTATAAATTATTTGTTTATAAAAATCCAAATAAACAAACAAACACAATCTATGAGTTTGTATTTAATAGAGATCTCTAGTAAATTGGTTGAAGTCTTGTCTAAAAGATTTTCTTTCTGATCCATAAGGTTGTTAGGTAGTGGAAAAATTCCTTGAATTGTGGAAATCAACTACTTTTGAAATTTGTCAGAACAGAGGAATCTATTTTTTTTTGACTGATTGAGGCATTATCGTAAGATAATCAGGGTGAAATTTAGTAATAACTGATTTGAATGGTGCTTTTCAGTTTAACATGCGTCATCATATAAAGTATATCATCCGAGCCACACGTCAGTTTTGATATTATGTTACTTATTTTCATTCCCATTTTGAAAACAAAATTGAAGCTCAAAAAGATAAAGTGATGGGTCTAAATTAATCCAATCGGCAAATGTTCAAATTCTGTAGCAATATTCTTTCCATGACCCCCCCCCCCATTCCTTTTAATGCCACGAAGGAAAACGGAATGATTCGTATTAACAGCCTGTTAATTAATATTTCAGGTGTTGTACTAGGTGTGTGAGGGCCAAGGCCCCTTGAGAACTACAGCATCCCTGAGGTAGGCAGATGGTAGAAATCCAGTACCTGTACCATGTGACAAGTATCTGTGGAAGTCACTGCCAAGGCCGTGTGCAGACAGCGTCCGGGATCTTCCCAAGGGCAAGGCCATGGCACCTTCCTCTTTCGATCTCCTTGGAGACTGAGGCACATAGTGGATCCTCAGGAAATATTTACTGATTGGAGAAGAGCTGAATTGACATGAGAGAGATTAAGTTAGGTGACTCTGATATTCCAATGTGGGTAGAATTTCTCCAGGATATTCTAGGTAGAAGTAGTGAGGTCCCTGTGCTTTCTGAGGTCACCTATTTCACAGAGCAGCTAAAGAGATGGCTGTGTGTACTGAGGTAATGGGAGGCGGTCTCATTGTACACCATTCTGCAGTTCGTGGACTCCACCACGTGGTCCCCAGCCCCGTGCATTTTACCATGGAGGGTGTTGTTAAGTGGAGCAATGAAGAGTCCAGTTTCATGAGGAAAAAAAAAACACTGGAAGTTAGTTTTATTCTCCCTTCTCTCCCCATTGTTTTAAAATTGCACTACCTTTCTGTTCATATTAAGTGCCGCTCTTGAGAGAACGATCTCTGTTTCTGAGTGATTCGTCGAGAACATTGAGTGCCAGACCACATGCTAATTAAGGCTTGTCACATACCATAATGGCACCTTAGTAATACACCAATTAACAGTTACTTTAATTACACCACTTAGATGAAATTAATGAAGAGTCTAGCTGATGAGAAATAAGAACCTGTACATTAGAGCAACACAGAACGTTCATCAAGTTTCTGATGAAACAGCCTTTGAGAAATCTGTTCCTTTCCATTGCCTAGTAAAAAAATATATTTTCATGGGGTGGGGGAATGGCTTTCTGTAAAATGAGCTGGCAACACGTGGAAAAAAATATTCATTCTTGCTGCTGTAAGAGCTGAGCACATTGGCTTTAGCATTTAAGAGACTGGGTTCAAATCCTTCATTTGCCATTTCTAACTGTAAATCAAGAATAGACGGCAGCTTCCCCAGATGCACTGATAAAGTGCATCTACAAAACACCCACAGCTCATATCATACATACTGGTGAAAGATAGGGTGCTCTTCCCCTAAAATCAGAAATAAGACAAGAATGTTCCCTCTCACCACCTCTACTCAACATCATACATTGCAGTTTAGAGCTTGTGTAATGAGACAGGAGACGAAAAAGGGATCCAATTGGAATCAAAGAAGCAAAACTGTATTTGCAGATGACATGATTACCTCGTTAGAAAAGCCAATGAAATCAACACACACACACACACACACACACACACAAGCTACTAGGATTGATTAGTCAGTGAGTTTTGCAAGGTTGCAAGATACAAGATCAATATACAAACTGTGTTACATTTCTGTATACTTGGGCATCTTTCTAGACTCTCTGGGTCAATTTCCTTATCTGCAAAATGGCAACAGGTTTATAAGCTTTATAGAATTGTTTCAAAGGTTAAGAAAATGTAGGTTCCTAGGATGAGGATTAGTAACTGTGGTTTAGTCCCATTTTTGAAGCATACCAGATAGAGCTTTGGTAGGACTAGAAGTTCCAATCCTACAGCCCACACTACCCAAATCTCTCTCTCCATCCATACCCCTCCCCTGACCCTACTCATTCCCGTTTCTTTGGTTGATGCCTGGACTTTTATAACAATCTCTGGAGCAGTCTTCCTGCTTTTGATTTTGCCCCTCTTAGATCCAAGCCATCCTTGGCAGCCAGAGCGATCTTTAGAATGCAAATCTAATCACCTCGTGGGGCTATTTAAACCCTCTTGTGGCTCCCTATTGAACTCAGAAGTAAGCCCAAGCTTCTTAGCCTGGCCCCTGCACAAATACACTTGGCACATCTCGGACTGAACCACTTACACTTTTCCCAAAGTACCCAGCATTTTCTTGCTTTCCAGCCCTCTTCAGTTTGTTTCTCCATCTTGAAAGTCCTCCAACTTTTCTCCCCACACCTGTCAAGCCCACCACAACCGTTGCCCAACTATGTAGTAAGCATCCATCTAGCCCAGTGCAAGATCATCGCACTGAAGTCTCTCTAGAATGTTCCCGGAGGAATGGATTTCTACCTCCCCTTACATCCCTCTATCATGGCACTTATCACATTCTATTGTAATCTTCTGTTTACCTGTCTTTGAGCTCTTTAAGGACAGGGTTACACCCAGTTTGTCTGCGTGTCCTCTTGACCCAGCAAAGGGCTCTGTAAATGTTTGCTGAAGGTATTTGGAAAACTCCTCCATTTCCTGACATGTTCCGTTTGCTCGGCCCAGGCCTGACAAAATCCTACCTGCTCCTCTCTGCCTTGGTGGCTGTCATCCCTTCCATGCCATCCTGTCTCTGAGATCGTTGGCCCAGCTGGAATCCAGCTCCTCGCATCTGCTATCCACTGCATTCCTGGTGCCAATGTTGTCGGCTTGGTAGTTCCAGATGGCTTCCTGGTTCTGGCTTCGAGCTGACCTCCTCTACTAGCCCTCTGTTTCTCAGCATTTTCTGATATGAAGGGTCACCCAGGCACACAGATTCCTGAACCTTCCTTTGGAGATTCTAGTTCCCCAGGTCTGGTGGACCCAGGAATGGAGGCAAGCCCCCAGTGACTCTTGTCAGGCTCGGGAAACCCTGTCACCCTTTGGCCCAGGCAGGCACAGTCATCAGTCCTGAATAGTGGGGCACACGTGTTTGCCACCCGTCGCTCTCCTCCAAGACTGTGTCGCCAAGCGTCAGGGATGGAGGTTTCTCCGTGTCTGAAATGAGCCCACGGTCGGTACTCATGGTCTTGGAGCTTCTCTAGCAGCTGATCCATGGGGTGTCAGACATAGAGCAGGAGGAGGGACTAATTCTACTTTGGGAGACAGGGTTTCAAAGGGCAGCTCCCCCATCCCAAATGCACTCGGAAGGAAAGCAGATGTAAGTACACGAAGGAAAGATAAAACAAACAAATAAATGTAGAGGCAGAAATGGGGAAAACTCGCCCTGCCCCTCTCTAAAACATCATGCTAAAAGGTACGGTACTAGCATAGTATGAACCTATGGATCCGTGGAAGAGAAGGGTTGGATCCACACTAGCTTGGGTACAGGAGAACTTACCTGCGCTGCGGTGGACCTCACAAAGGGAAGGTTATCCAGGAGACTGCGAAGGGACAAGATGAAGCTATTAAAAAAAAAAAAGCCCTCAAAACCAGATTCTCATCTCATATCATACCCCAAAATAAATTTCAGATGGGCTCAAGAATTAAACACAGGGGCGCCTGAGTGCCTCAGTCAGTTGAGTGTCCAGTTTTGGCTCAGGTCATGATCTTGCGGTTCGTGGGTTTGAGCCCCATGTTGGGCTCTGTGCTGACAGCTGGCTCAGAGTCTGGAGCCTGTCTTCAGAATCTGTGTCTCCCTCTCGCTCTGACCCTCCCCTGCTCACGCGTCTCTCTCTCTCTCTCAAAAATAAATAAAATATTAAAAAATTTAAAAAAGATTTAAACATAAAAACATAAAACCATAAGAAATATAGAACATATAAAACACTTTACATTTTGAATGAGGCTATCACCTAAATGTAGTGGAAGAAATCAAAAGGGAAAAGTCAGTAGATTGGACTACATAGACTATGCGTTAAAAATGGAGAATATTCAAAGGTTAAAAAAAAAAAAGGAGGAAGAAAACCCTGTGAGAAATGTAACAAGAAGTTAATATGTAATTTAAAAGGAGATAATTGAAATACATAAGAAAACCATCTTCAGATTTGGATTTTTAAATTTTTTTTAAATTTTTTAAGACTTGGATTTTAAAAAGTTCTGGAAGATGGACTTTATTAGACAACACACCTGAAGGTGAGCACGAGCCTCAAAGTGCTGTATAATATTGAATCCCTTAGAAATCAAATTCTCGAGCAAGACTATGACATTCAAAAACACTTCTTCGAGAGGTTTTTTTTTTAAGGCAATCTCTCATCCAACATGGGGCTCGAACTTACAGCCCAGAGATCAAGAGTCACACACTCCACCGTCTGAGCCAGCCAGGCGCCCTCAAAAGGATTTTAAAAGGTGATAATACTTATCACTGATGAGGCTGCTATAAGACAGACTTTTCTCATAGACCGTGTGTTGATGGAAATAGAACTGAATGGAAAGCAATTTGGAAGTAAGTACTGAGAGCCTGGAAAATAATTGCAAGAAAATAGGCTACAATTGTGTGAGCATCCCTGGCTGGTGTGATTTCATTTGTCATATCCGCCCTTTCCTTTATTTTGCAAATTATCTGCAAGGGTGTTAACTTTATAACTCGCCAAAAGTTTTGTTTGAAACCTTAAGGAAATATAGAGCTTTTGTCCCAATAATTTCACTTGGAGAAACCTCTCTGAAGGAAAGAATCTGAAATAAGGAAACAACACGAAGATGGTCATCGTGGTAACTGCCAGTGCACCCAGCATAATGCTCTTTACAACTGCCAACAATGTCCCAAATCAGGTCAGTGGGGCTATATCCACTCAGCGCAGTATTAAATGTACGTAAAATTACGTTTAGGAAGTGCTTACGAAGACACGGGACCACGCTTATACTTTTCCTGTTTGTCATTCCTTTGCAGATGGAGAGGCGGGGAGGAGAGGACATAACAAAGGACCACAAACTTGGCGGTTTAAACAACAGAGGTTGATGTTCTCACAGTCTTGGAGGCCAGGAGTCTGTCCTTCCAGGGGCCTCTGCAGGAGAATCTGTTTCAGGTGCAGGTGGCTGTTGGCAATTCTTGGCATTCAGTGGTCGTTCTGTGTGTGTGTGTGTGTGTGTGTGTGTGTGTGTGTGTGCTCAAATCCCCGCTCTTTTTTTAAGGACACCGGTTCCCCTGGATTAGGGACCCACCCCATTCCATATGACCCCCAGCCTAACTCGATCCTCCACAAAGACCTTATTCCCAAAATACGTTACGTTCACAGGAACTGGGGGTTGAGACCTCAGTATCTTTTGTGTGTTTGTTTTTGTATGATGGGACATATAAAAAAAGTAGGATGTAAAATTATATATGTAAGATCGTAGCCATGTTTTAAGACTATGTCTAAAAACCTACCGGAAAGCCGCCCAGCAGGATGTTACCTGAGGTTATTGCGGGGAGCAGAATTGTGTGTGGTTTTGCTTTCTCTTCTTCTCTTGTATTTACTGCGTGTTCTGCATGGAGACGCCTCGTCCTCTTCCTCCCAACCTGGCTGCCCTTCCGCACACGCACACGAAGCGGGCTGGCTCCCGGGGGCTGAGTGATAATCGCACCAGGCATATTGTCTCTTGGCTCCAAATCTACTTCTGGAAGCAGCCCCATGGTCCTGGGGCTGGGACTCTGCAGACCACATTTCTGCATTGCCTGCCGGCTCCTTAGGGATCTCTGAAATAGGGGTGTGGAGGGGGGAGCCTCAGGGCTTAATGATTTGCTCTTCCTCCAGCCTCATTCTTCCCAACTTTTCAGCCCGGCCCTGACAGTGCCTTCCTGTAGCAAGAGCTGAATCTGGTTGTTAGGTTTCTATCTCTTGTAGACCAGCCTTAATTTGCCTTCCACCTTAGGGACCCTGGCACCGGCAAGCAGAGCCCTTTCTTCAGAGAAGTCTGGTTCCCAGAAGTCTGCCTCCAGCTCAGAGAACCCCCAACACACACACACACACACACACACACACGCGCGCGCGGCCTGGGGTTCAGCTTTTCTAAACATGCGTCTTAAACATGCCAAGCTCTCCCCTTCGTTCCAGGAGCCCCAGGGGTGGTAGGCTGCCTCTGGCCTGGTTGTCTCTGGGGTACGTTTCTCTTTTGGTCCTTCCAACGCCAGGTTCACAGGTGTATATGCCTCGGTGACCATTCTTTATATTAACTAGTCTGTGTTCACAAAACGTTGTGGCTTCTGCCTTCTGATTGAGACCCTTGTCACAACCCAATGAAAATTGCCCCCGTTGAGCTGCTAGGAATGTCCAGAAGTCTGAGTCGACACCCCCCACCCCTTGCCCCAGGTTCAGGAGCTAAATGTGATTTTCTTCTAAGAGAAATAAATGTCTTCGTCTTTGTCTCTTCCATCCCTCTGTGCCCCTG
>PJEM01018381.1:0-18979 GCA_004023845.1 Helogale parvula | reverse complement strand
TGGGGGTGACGGGGAGCAGGGAAGGGACAGGTCGGAGAGGAGAGCTGGGGGTGACAGGGAGCAGGGAAGGGACACGCCGGAGAGGAGAGCTGGAGGTGACAGGGAGCAGGGAAGGGACACGCCGGAGAGGAGAGCGTGGGGTGATGGGGAGCAGGGTGACTGGAGGAGGGGGGCCCGGGCAGCTCGGGGAGGGGCGCCCCCTCCCTGTCAGTGCACAGCCTGCCATCCTGAGGCTTCGGGAGCGTGCAGTATGTGCCGGGCCAGGAGCCGCTGGCAGAGGACACCTGGATGCCAGCCAGCCTCGTGCTGTGATGCCAGCCCTTGAGCATCTCAGGCTGGTGGCCTTGCTGACTCAGTTTTCAGAAGCAGTGGAGCTGTGAAAATTTTATCAAAGGGCGTGCGGGGTGGTCCTCTGTCATCTCGTGCGACTTGGGGGCACCCACACTGCCTTCTTGACAGTGAAGCCTTGGGGTGTGGGAAGAGGTGCTCAGGCCCCAAAGCACAGCGCTGTGGGACGGGGAGGGCAGCGCCGCGCTTCGTGCGACTGCTGCGGGGCTGTGACTGTCACCGCGCCACCGCGGCGGGGCTTGTGGGTGGTGGCGCTGAGCCTCCGGGCCTCCTCCTACCTGCCCTGCATCCCAGGAAGTCCGTGACCTCCCTCGGCGAGGTCATGACCACCCCCTGCGCCCTGCCCTCTGTGGGAAATGGCCAAGCAGGAACTCAGGGAAGTAATGAGCTTTACCATCACTGCATCCTGAGAAGTCCACTTGCGGAGTCTATACTGATCCACTTGCCAGGATCTGTTGAAGGTCTCTTATGAGCAAGTGACAATTAAGCTCCTTCACAGTCTTCAGAAATGCTTTGAAACCATAATTACCTGGCAGGAAGTGACTTCGTTGTGTCTGTCGTAATGCGGAGACTGTGCAAAGAGCAGTGGCGCTCGGCCCAGAACCCCAGCTCGCGTCCTCTCCCGAATACATTGGCGTGTTCGCAGCATGTACGCACCAGTGAGTCCCCAGATCTTGGCCTGGTTACAGAGCCGCCTCTAGGCCGGGGTAGGGGTGCAGGGCTGGAGGAGGGTCTGAGAGCCAGGGGGAGAGGGGAGGCGAGCCTCCGGGAGAGACAGCAGCACGGTCTCAGTCTGCATGAACAGAAGCGGAGCCGTGATTCCGCCATTTCCGTTTTACCCTAAGCTCTGTGCATATTGAGAGTCTCGCTTCCTAGAAAGAACCGGGAGGGCGTGCGACAGTTGTCTAGTTAATGCGGTTGAGGGAAACGCCAAAGGCATGAAAACTCCCCACCGTAGAAAAACTGAAGTATGGGGGAAAACCGTCCAAGACACAGGATGTAACGCCCGCTAGGCCCCCGACCGGATTCGGAGCTTCCTGTCGGCGAGGCAAGCGCGATCCCCATCATCTCGCATAAAAATCTTAGGAAGATTGTAGAGCGACGTTGACTTTTCGTAGTTACTGTTCGTGGGTAGGTGTGTGCGTGTGTGTGTGGAGACAGAGACAGATTATTTTGACAAATTGATTTTCTTTTATGGTTTTAAAACTATCTCTTGAAAATAATTCCAAAACAAGCTATTTTCAAAATCATTCGCAGCGGTTATGTGGAGTCTCAGATGTATTTAAATATGTTTCTTCTTCCACGCTTGCCAAGCAGAAGCCGCTGCCGCTGGGCTGTGTCCCTGCGAACAAGTGCAGACGTATAATTTTAATGTGCATCTAGTAATCATTAAGTATCTAGTATTTGCCTGAAAGGTTTATCAAGAATGTTAAAATATGTTTTAGACATTCTGTTTTAAACACTGACAGGTGGGTGCTGCCAGGAATGGGCGGCTGGCTTGGGGCGACTGGAGGTCACCTGCGTTCTCCCTTGGCCCATAAAGGCACCTGGACATTTAGCCAAAACAGAGTCCGTTTCCATGCTGCCCGGGGACCCCCGGTGGACGAGACCACGTGCTTCTCCTCCACTGTCTCTTTCATGATGAAAAACCCACTATCGATGAGTGTCCCGTCCTTAAGTGAAGTGGTTTTCAAAACCTCTAACTTCCATTTCACACATGGTTTCTTTCTCGTCGGTGAAATGACTTATCAGAGAGATTTACTTGTCTAAATATGCATTTTCCCCGATTTTTACGGGGAGAGAATGTCATTGATATCGTAGAGGAGAATGCTATAACATTGGATGATGATGATTTTTCTCTGGGTCAAAAGTTCTCTCAACAAGTGTCACCACTGATTCTAGAAGCCATTAAAACAAGGGGAAAATCCATACAAAGCATGACAGAGGAAATGGCCATAAATTTATTTTTATTCTGTTGTTTATATTTCGATAGTATCCCGTCCCTCGGGGGCGCATCAGTCCGTTTCCAAGACACCCTGGCTTGTAGGGCTCAATGCCTTCCTGACAAGCCCCAGCCCCACGGGCTACTCCCGTCACCCACCAGGCCGCCTCCTCTGACTCTGGTGCCTGGTCTCCCTCATGTACGGGCCCATGATGCCATCGGCCCCACACAACTCAAGGCTGGTACGTAAGGTGACACAGTTGTGGTCCCAGAGATTAGTATGTGGACATCCGGGGGCCTGGGCACCCAGTCCTCCCTAACGGGACGGTTATATTGTGGTTGTAAATGCTGGCTGGGGGCATGTGTGATGGGCAGACGGATGGATGGACGATGGACGGGGTCTTCTCTGGAACTGAGCCAGGAGTACATGCTGAGGGTCTTCCTCTCGGTCACACAGAAGCACGGGGAGCCCGTTGCTCTGTTGGGCACGTGCCAAGTCCAAGCTCCCTGCTGACAGGACACCAAATCCAGCTGAGGTCCCTGGACAGGAGTGTCGTGAGGCCCCTCACCTGTGGCAAGGCGACATGGAGGGCTCTCCTCCTCGCTCTCCCAGAAACAGGTGTCCTGCTAAAGTCACGTCACCGACCTCGTGGCCACATACAGCGTCTGAGGTTTAGGGACAAGGGATGAAGACTGAGATGCTTACATCCTTTATGAGTCTGGCTGTGGTGCTGAGCTCCGTGGAGATAGCAAATGTCTCCAGAGTGCGTGCGTGGCGGCTCTTTTTTGCCTGTGGACTTGCACTTCTGATGAAGTCAGGACACACAGCCTGGATGTGGAAACCTTGGGACATCGCCTGTGTGATTTTAATTGCCTGTGATTTCTTTGGACTATGACCTCTGGGTCAATGAACGGAAGACAGCCTCCGTCCTCAGGACCAGTGAGCGAAACTCTGCAGAAAGTTACGTGAACACAGAGGAGGGGACCACAAATGGACCTGGCTGGTGGCTGACAAGCCCCAAGAAGGCCACGTGCTCTTTACTCTAAAAGCACCAGGTGTCCAAAAGTATAAAAGACACTATTAATTTCAGAAATATCCAGGCTAGGGTGCCACAGAGCTCCAGGGATCTGGCCTCTGGGACAGTGGACTCCCGGTGGGAGAGCCTGGCCAAGGCTCAGACTGGGGCAGACCCTGCAGAGCCCACATCGTTCCCCAGCTGAGGACATCAGAGGAGGAAATCCCACCTGGCCGCTCACCCCGGGGCCTGAGGTAGGGGCCTGGCCACCAGGCCTGTGTGCCACACGAGGGGGACTAGTCAGCCAGGCCGGTCAGAAGTAAAGGGAGCCAGAGGGCACATGAAACTCTGGTACAGAAAGGAGAAGTGGGGGTGAGGCTGGGTCAGCCACTGCAGAGAAGGGAGAGAGAGGTCAGGCGATCAGCATCAGCAGGACACTCAGCGGTCACACGGCCCTGTGGCGCGGGGCTCACCCCAGTGCGGGCTGTGAGGGCTGCAGGGGTCTGCATGGTCAGAAGCGTGTGGTCCAGGGGCACAGCGTCCGTCTGTGCTGGCGCGTCCACAGCCAAGGCCCCTGGGAAGCCGGGCTGAGGGAGGCAGCGGCCACCTGCTCTGGAACTGATGTCCTGCCTGGAGGCCACCGCAGACTCGGGGCCACGGGCACATGGGTGGGTTAGACAGTGGTCTTCAGTTTTTCTAACCTCTAACTTGAGGGCTTCCTGCGGGCACGGCAGCCACGTGACCTCATGACACGAGAATCGAGACCACACAAACCCTGGTGTAGGACATCGTTTATCTTTCGTGTACTTCCCAGGACTGACTGAAGGGCACACCTGTGCCGGAGGCCCTTCGGGAGACTGTCCAGGTGAACGTAGGGCCCCTCACCTCCTCATCTACCCCATGCGGCACAGGACTCCATAAATATTTGCTGAATGCATGAATAATCGACCTGAGAGTCTACAGTTTATAAAATATTTAAATCCATTTATGTGAACAGTTTGCACAGACTTAATATTTTAAATTCAATATTTAAGCTCCCCCTGTGGTTGGCTATTACCCCTGACACCCACATGGGCCTTTTTCTCTCATCTGTTTCTGCGGGCAGCCCCAGCTGACGGGCACCCACGCATCCTCTAGATGGTCCACGTGACGTACGATGCGACCATCTACGACATAGACAGGCAAGGAGTTATACAGTAATTTATTTTCTTAAATACATTCACCCTCGTGCCTGATATACCAGGAGACTCAGCCTCGGTCACTTTGGGGTGAGCCCAGGGCCGCAACCACACCAACGGCCCCCGCAAGGCAACAAGGGCCCGGGAGCCTGACGCTGGCCAACCAAACCTACGTGTCACTGCAGAGGGGCCCCTCCAGTCTCCTGGGCTTCATGGGGTCTCATCAGGAGTGCAGCTGCGCAGAGGCCCGCGGGTGCCTCTCCCTGGCTCACACTGCCCTCCTCTGCAGCCTCTGCTCTCATCCCGCCCCACCCAGGCCCCCAGCACTCTCTGTAGAGTTGAGGCTCTCACAGAAATCACGTCAGGATTACGCTGGAGCCAGCTTCCCCCAACAAACGTCCAAGAAGCAGACCCCCGGAGCTGGTGTGCAGTGGGAAGGACTGCGGGGAAAAGACCAGCGAGTCGTACCCCAGAGATGCAGCATGTGGGGCGGGCCCAGCCCCAGAGGCCAGTGTGCGGGGCGCGTCTGAGCAGAGGCCTCTCCAGGTGGGCGGCCGTGCCCAAGCTCCTTCCTCAGACGATGTCTGGGCTCTGAGAGCCGGCCCTTGGTGGCCCCCTAACTACACAACCACTGCCCGTGACCCTGAACAGTTCAGTTCAGATTCCCTGCTGAGGTGAGAACGGCTGAGGCACGTGAACCGAATCTGAGGGAGCTGCCGTTCCCCGAAGTTCCGGAAGGCCCGAAGGAAGTCACACACACGTCAAAAAATTTTGTTACGTGAAGAAAAAATTCCATCACTAACGTCCTCCTGCCTCCACGAAGATTCCAGAGCTATTCAAACTCGGGAGCGTCAGCTGCCTCCCACATGTGTTCAGCAGTGGGGTTAGGCTGCACCGAGGGTGTTTGCTCTGTTGAATGGTCCCCATTTGGAGGAAAAGTTTGAATGAGGCTGATTATTTTTGAGCTTAATCTTTCAAATGTTGTTCAGACACTGAAAATGTAGAGTCCCACGCTTGCACGCGCACACATACACGTGAACACGCACATGCGCACACGAGGGGCAGGCTGGGTCTAGGCTTAGGGCCTTGGATTGTGAGATCTGTGTCTCTGTGGCACCTGCAGTGAGGAAGTCATTACACGAAGACAGGAAACACATTCCCGTGTGTGAAGCGTTCCTTTCTAAAATATTTTGTTGCGTTGGCTTATCTCTTCCTGGTGCAGCCGTGAAGATCTAGAACCGTATTGGCTTCTTAGATATGAGGGGCGAACAGAGGGGCCAGGAGGCCCCACTGGGTCGCTCCCAGGTCATGTTTGTCCTTCTGTTGCTCTGTGTGCTGGTTTTCGGATGCTGCAGAGGAAAGAGATAAGGAGGCTTGAAATGATTGATCGTATCCAGTGTTATCAGGAGCATAAGGAAGATACCTAAGAAGGAAAAGATGAATTCGCTGAGGCTCGGAAAACCCGCTGTAGGTGTGGGCACCTGCGGGGTTGCTGAGTTCCCGAGCACCAACCCCACGCGGAGGAGACGGGGAGGTGTCCGTTTCTGGTTTTAAAGTCGTCTTTAAACTGTCTCCTTCTGTAATTGAAACCTGACGCTTTCTTGGTCAGTGTATTGGTTTATAGCAGGCCATCCATTTGCTTCCATTTTGATCAACCACACCAGCAACGGAATCAAATCCACAAGTATTTATTTTGCGTGCGATGTCTGTAAAATTCCAGAGAGGCGCCTCACACAGTGAAAGGAAACAGAATGTGAAATAGGCTAAGAAGCTTCAGACTCCTGGGCAGATGGATGTGTAATAATTGTGTCTAAAACTTCTCCACCAACACTGGCTTGTTAACATTTAATCCCTGCTTGTAATTAGTAGTACTTGATTCCAGAATGTTCCGTGATTCACAAAAAAGTCAAATCCTTTTCTGAGTACTTGCTGGGTGAGCTTCGATCCAGGATCCTAACTACAGGGACACCGGAACTTGCTCCCTCGTGTTCCTTCTTCCAGACTGAGATTTGCTGGTCTCTGGGATGGTATTTCTAAAACTCCACCTTCTAGCAAATGCTAAGAAAAAGATGAGGTACTTTGGCATTTGGGCTACTCAAGGTGTCAGACCTTTCCCTCCTGAAGCAAGGCACTGGGAAACCCATGGACACAAACGGAGATGGTGTGTGGGTTTATTTTAGTTCGGCCGAACGGCCCCTCCCGGGTGGTGACAAGTCCTCAGGAGAGAGCGCCGCCGACCAGGAGCCCAAGGTTGTTAAGGGCTTTGGCAAGACAAGTCAGTCATCATTTAGTTAACCGATCATAGTTTACAGCGTTCTGTAGTGGCCAATCACATTTCGACACACACACGTAAGGTTTGGTAGAGACCTATCAGTTTTAGAGTTCTTGTCTCAGGAGAGATGTGAAGGGACCAATCGCAGGTCCGACGGGGAGGCGGGGCAGGTGCACAGAAGCGAGAACTCTGCGGTTAAAGGGTGGGATCTGGCAACAGTATTAGAAAACAAGTTAACCTTTAAGTTATAGTTTATGGGTTACGTCTTAGGATTCCCAGAGCTCAATTTCCCAACCCTTGATGGTTCAAGCTGAACCTTTCAGAAGGGCTGAAACAAAGAGTGAAACGATGGTTGGTAATTTTTCACTAGGGTCAGCTTGACCTGAGGAGGGTCTTA
This sequence comes from Helogale parvula, assembly GCA_004023845.1. NCBI lineage: Eukaryota > Metazoa > Chordata > Mammalia > Carnivora > Herpestidae > Helogale > Helogale parvula. Next base: position 11,826 of record PJEM01018381.1, on the reverse strand, counting down.
CAAAGGGGCAGATACTGTGTGCTTCTCGAGAGATACTCAGGGTCTGCATCTGCATTTCTCGGGTTTAGAGGACAGAGCCTGGGCACGGAATCCCTGATGCAGAGATGCAGGTGCGCGTTCAGATGTCGGAACTGATGCCGTCGCTTCAGATACGCATCTCCAGTGGGAAAGTACGCACCTAGCATGACTTGGGGATCATGCAGTGAGTGTTTGGGGGAACGGTGCTAACATAGGCATTCACAGTCTCCGGTGTGCGGCCCGAGGTCCGTGTTCTGGGATGCAAAGGTCATCAGACTCTGCAGACACTCGAATCCCCGACCTCTGCCCTCTCAGGAGGGCTGGGAGCCCAGGCACAAGCATGTGACTGAGACTCGTGGAGCCCCTGAGCCCCTGGGGCACATCCTCACGGGCATCCCCCAGGCCGAAGAGAGGAGTAATGGCCACGTCAGTGGGGTCAGAGCCCTTGGTGTTATGTGAACAGCAGTTTCGGCCCAGCTCAAGCCCGGTCAGGGCTCCGGTGCCTCCCCAGAGAGGAAGCACGGTGGACAGTGTGGACCAGGCTCCCTCAGCTGACACTTGCCCAGAAGAAGGAGGCAGCAGGAGCCACGTCAGGTGGCAGACAGGACAGGGTTCCTTGGGAGCGTGGTCTGCACGGCTGCCCCTCTCTGGCCCAGGGCCCTGGCCTCCAGGGGCTCCAGAGGTGGCCCCCAGGGGGCAGGAATGGGGGTGCCACATGCCTGGGGGCTGGCAGGCAGCGGGAGAGCTTGGGTTTCATGCTCCATTAGCCTCTAACCTGGTGCAGGAAGGCGTTGGCAGAGAGGCCACTCGCGGAGCCCAGCCTCCCCAGAGAGGCCCTCCTTGGGGGACCGGGGGCTGCACTTTGTCTGCCCCTCCGCCTACTTTCCACCCTCCTCCTTTGAGAATTGAGTTGGTGTCATTTCCAGCCTTGCGTTCATTAGCAGGCAGGTGTGGGATTTAGACATCTTCACACTTCGGTGGTGGTGGTTGTTTTTAATAATTGCACTCACCTGGTCCCAATGGAATATTAAACTTCACACTAAGTTTAGGCAGAAAACTAGGCTGGATTTTGTACACATTGTGGTGTTTTTCAAACACTTTAATATAGTTGCGCTTAGAGTCTGTCTTGAGACATCATGTCTGTCACCTTAGAATCTAATGTATGTTTTTAATAGTTGATCTGGTTCAGCATATCGCGCCCCCACCCCACCCGCCGGAGAGCACAGCCACCAGGAAGGCAGGGACAGGGGAGCACATCTGTTGTGGCGTCCCGACAGCTGGCGTGCTGCAGATGGCATGTCCACGTCAGGGACACAGCCATCACGGACCGCTGGAGGACGTCTCTGGGGTTCGCCCCAGAATTGAATCACAGCTTTCTCTAGCTCCAGAAGGCAGGGTCAGATTGTCCTCGTCAGTGAGGGGTAACACACAACGTGGACACAGGCACACAGAGGAGATGTTAGGAGCAGTTTCCGCAAAGCTCAGTAACTCGCCGCTGGGGCGCGTGCACACCTTCCCTTTACGTGCTCTCCTCTGGAGGCCGTGCTCCCTGACGATTCCTCCAGCAGCTTCCATGCAGGCCTTTCCCTCCAGGCGCCTTCGCTGCGGGGGTGCAGAGGACAGCCACACTGGGCCCTGCTCCATTGCATTCTCCAGGGCGCCATCACCAGGGCCGGTTTGGAGCCATGAAAGGACCAGGACCATGCAGAGCTTGCACACAACCTCGTGTTTGCATCGTCTGTATTTCTTGCGCTGGGTCTGTGAGTCTGTCAGGAGGCAGGGATCCTTCTGCAGAAGCCTGGGGACACCCTGAAGTCCCTGGGGTCCTGACCGCAGGGCCAGAACAGAGCCCAGGTCCAGTGTAGGCAGACAGAGCTCACCAGCCCTCTCAGTGCCCTGTGCCCCGCCAGCTTTCTGGCCACACGCATCGCCCATCCTCAGCTAGTTCACACCATGCTGCGCATTGATTCCAGCACCTCTGGAAGCTCACAAAGAAGCCGCTGGCCAGGAGCCCTGACTTACTGGCACAGCTGACATTGGCCATCTGACCATTCACTGTCAACGAGATGTGCACAGAAGGCACTTGTAAATGCCTGGCCCGTGTTTCAGGATGGATGACTGTATTTCCCGTTACAGTCACCTTGAGATTATGAGTATGTCATCCCTACCGAAGCGGTCCGTCCTCACCAGACTGTGCAGAGGAAGGGGGCAATGTTTAGTGTGTGTTTGTTTGACTCTGAGCATCCGGACATGTAAGCAAGTCGCAAGTTATGGATTATTTTTACCCTTGCCGGTGGTATTTGCCTTATCAGTTTATTAACTTTTTCATGGAAGGTCATTTTCTTTTCCTTGAATAAAGACACAGTAGCAACTCTGGAAATATTAACTGAAATAGGTCATCTGCCACACACCTGTTGTTGACCACGTGCAAGTGTGGAAACCCATGATTTCACCATCAAAAAAACACCATCTGAAAATTTCTCCCCCCTCCTTAAATTATGGCAGTAAAAATGTAATTCTGGAGAGACTTTAATGTAGTTGTCATTCACAATTGAATGTCCCAAGTGAAACTGAATATACACACATTTCTTCGGAAAATCCAAGCTCTCATTATGTAATGTGAGATTTAAATATTTAAAATGAAATCAGGAAGTGCCTTGGACAGTGGCGCGCCTTTCATTGCTTACATTCCTGTCTACGAGATGTTAACTGCTGGTTAAACTATAATTTCTTGCCAATTAACACTTTGGAAATAGACATCTTCACTGCCAGCCCGTCAACATTGCCCCAGAGCTTGGGCGGCGCACATCCCTTCGGGTAACTTCAGGGAAACTGCTGTGTACGTGGGTGTGGATGAGGCTTCAGTGTCCTGCTTGACTTACGTTTTGAGACTGATATTAATTAAACTGTCAAAATAGCTTTCATCTTTTATATAGAATCTTGCGCCTTCAAAGTGTGGTTTCTCCAACATCCAGACTCTCATTGAGACATCCGTGGACTTGATTGCTGTATTTCCTTTTATGCTGTTATCTTTGAAGCTCTGATTAACGGAGGCAGTGAGTTTAAGTGTGGCAATTACATTCAAAAGGACAGGTACCGCTTGCCGTCTGGAAAATGCTTCATCTTGATTACGTATTTGTGCCTTACACAAAGAAAGCTAATTTTTAAATTTCCTTTTCGGCTTGCAAATGGCTCGCAGGGATTGTGTTGGGAAACAGTGTGGGGAACTCCGGGCATGGATGGATCACGAGGTGTGTGTTTGGAGTCATGATATGTCCACATTTGAGATGACTCAACAGTGCAGGTCATCTCCTTCATGAGCGGATCTCAACCGAGAGGCGCCCTCTCCAGATTCTCCATCGACAGAGTTGCTGAGCCAACACTTCGAAGACCTAAGGGCGGGTCCTGATGACCAGTTTCATTTGCTTTAAGTCATCTGTTGAAGAAATAGGTGCACGTGTGCTCATGTGACGTCGCAGGGTGAGGATGCCCTAGCCCAGTGCACACATCCCACGGCTGTGCTGTCTGGGGCAGGGACCGGTAGCCCAGCTGACAGCAGGGAGCTCGACGTGGAGCTTGACCTCAGGAATCATGAAATCATGACCTGAGCCTGAGTCAGACGCTTAACCGACTGAGCCACCCAGGTGCCCCTAAGAAGTTAGGTCGCTTCAAAGTGGCTGGTGGCTGTGCATTGGACGTTGCACTCAGCCAGGGCCCGCGGGCACTGGTGTGGTGGACATGCGCCTCCACCTGCCGGGGGCAGCACCACGGCTACTGCCCTCTTCTTCCTAACAACCGCCCTTTACATCCAGGGCTCTGGGCAGTCCCTTTAGAAAGGGTTTCCAAATGAGATGAACGCAACCCCACATGTATTTGGGAAAGGATGCTTTTCCAAGCCGGTTCCACACCTCATGCATTCACCTCTAAGCGGGAAGAAGGAATCCACTGGGGATGATCTCTATCAGGCCTCGCTACTTCTGTTTAATGGAATTTTACAGAAATCTTCCAAAACCAGATGACATGCTTGGCTCCCTCCATCTTAAATCGTGGGATCGACGTTTGCTGGGCGGTGCAGAGACCTAGTGTTGGCTCCGGTGCGCTCAGGAACGGAGGCCCTTCAGAGCCGCCCCTTTCCCTGCCCCCAGCTTTGGGGGTAACTCTCACAACCATTCTGACCCCCGGGACATAAGCAAAACCCAAACTAAGGGGGTAATTGGATTAGAAAACACATCTATTGATCTCTCTCCCTGAGGAAGTCACTTGAACAACCACCGCGGATTTTCAGTGTCACCCACGGGGAGAGGTCCATGACGAGGTTTTAAAACCTAAAGGGAGTTCATGCTGGAACTCGGCTTTTTCGAAGAATAGAGGAGTCAGGTCTTCAGATACCTTAACATACTAAATTATCATTTCATTTTTATTTCAGAATTCTTATTTGATCACTTATATTTAGATAAACCTTCTGCAATTGTTTGGAAACCTCATTCTGTTGGCAGAGAATTCAGCAGGATTATATTGCTAAATTAAATTTTCAGCTGTATTTCAGGTTTGCCTGACATATATATAGAAGATGATAGATAACAATGCCTATAATTAGTAATTATGAGCTCTGGCGGGCATTTTCTAATTGTGTATTCCCACACACGGAACTAACTCCGTTATTATCCCCAGACTATCCAGCTGAATAATTGACTGTTTTTCTTGAATGGCTAAGATTATTTCTTTAATTATTTATTGTAAGTGTTGACAGTAAAGTAACACGATCTAATGATCATCTTAAACCTTTGACAGTATTTCCAAGCTTCTAACTCTAACTGTGACGCTCCATTCAGGAACCCACAGCTCTAGCCCACGAGACGGCAGGCACCAACCAGTCTTTGTCACAAGAGCACATCGATGTGTCAGGGAAAACACTGATTTGCTTCAAGTTTTCAAATATTCTGCCTCAATATTATTTATCTACCTAAAATATTGTACGGACTGCAGTTTCGTTTACCAAAGGCTCACAACCAATATGTAATTTTTAACTTATTAAAAAGCTTTCAATTAACCAGATATAAATGCAGTATATTGTTCTGCTACAAAAGTCCCACTCAGGACCCTCTGGAGGACATGCAAATGGGGATAGAATCACTGTGAGAGGCTCTGGGGACTTTGAAAACGCACATGAAATGCCTATCTTGCACCTTAAACTACGAATCGCAGAGATTTCCGTAATAACGTGTGATAATTAGCCTGATATCTGGGTGCTGGGGAGCTTAATCTGTATTTCTAAATCTGTTTCTTCATATTACATTAATTTATACAGTACTGACTATTCTCAAAACATTAAGTACCACTTATTTCTATTAAATCTGTGTGTTGGGTTTCTCAGGGGCCAGTAGAAGGGAATCACATGGACAAGTGATAAGAACTTTCAGGGACTTAATGTGCCAACAGTGCTTGTGTCTCCCTCTCTGGGGAAGTGGGCGCCTCCGATCTGAGGATGGAAGGCCCTCCACTGTTGCCCTAGAACCTTCCCTGGGCCCTCGGCAGCTGTCCCAGGTCATGAGGGGGTGATGCTTGGAGGACAGTCCCAGCGTCCCTGAGGTCATGAAGGAGGCGGTGCTCTGGGGGCTGTCCCAGCAGCCGCCATCCTGGAGCAGGTCCCAGAGGGTGGCAGACCCCCTCACGTGTGGCTGCTTGCACCAACGCCAGCAGAGTGGCCACGGGGATCCCACGTCTGCCACTGACTGCCCATGGGGCTGAGACCACTGCCAACTGGTTCTACTTCCTTGGGTTTCAGGAAGATTAAATGCCGTGAAACGTGTCCAAAATAATACAGTATAGACTCAGCAAAACTTTATCAAGAAAACTTTGTACAAATAGCAATCTTTTTCATATTCATTCAAGGATTTTTTTTTCCTATTCACATTCAAGGCAGCAGAAAACACTCTGGCCTGAGTGGGCCGGGCCGGGGTCTCTGGGTGGCAGCAGCACCCTTGTGACCCAGACCACGTGCCGGCAGAGTGACAGCATCCTCCCTCCATCCAGATGTGGCCAGTGCTGAGGCAGTGGTCCTGAAACAGCACCGTCACCAGGCTGAGCCAGGGAGCAAGCTCTGCTGTTTCAGACACAGACCCTGCGGGGCCCGCCAGAGGGAGGCGTGGCCCGAGGGAAGACACAGCCTCACTGGCTGCTTCCACAGTATTGTGGCGTGGACACTCTGACGTGTTCTGTGTCGTGGACACTCTGACGTGTTCTGTGTCCCCTCCGACCTTCCCGTGAACCAAGGAAATCCCTCACTAGGTGAAGAAGCAAACATAGAAGGCCTTTTCCCCCAAGATAGTTTTCGCTGTTTCTGTCACTTAAAGAATTGAGAAATAATTGCACTTAATTTCCCCGTCTGGGTCTCAATCCTGTTAGTTAAGAGTGCCTCCAACGACTTGCATCACAGCCTGGGAAGACAACCTAAAACTTCCGCTGCCAAACATGTGTTGATCCTTTTTTTCTTTAGAAAACTTGGAACTGGTCAAATTAAGAGGAAATTCTCACTGAAACAACAAATGATTCTCCCACTTTCCTTTGCGACGGGCAAGGGTGCCCGTGGGCTTCCGTGCACCGTGGAGGATTAAACCCAGATCAAGCCGTGAGAAGTCAGACTGAGCTCTGTACGCCATCTGAGCAAGAACCAGGCTCGTGACAGCCAGAGACTGAAGAGGGGCCTCCCTCTCAGTTCTGCCACTGGGTCCTGGCTGGACTTAGGACGTGTGTCAACCCATGGGAACCTCTGTCTTCTCATCTGGGAGATGGGAAAACCAATCCCATCTACTGCAAGGTTTCCAGAAGCCTGCATAAGAAATGAGGTGCTGGGCGTGGGGTTGCCACAGACCCCGACCCCCAGTCATGGCTGTTCGTGTGCGCGCACCTCCGGTCAGATCTCCTGAATATTTACGTGGACGCTTGGGAACAATCTCCAGAGAAGATGGATGGCGCCTGGATCTCAGTGGCTGGCAGCACCCGTCATTTCTGCTCACTGGGCACAGACGCCGCAGCGGCCGCCCCCGCTGACCGCCCGTGTCTGCGCGGCCCCGCTGTGCTGGCTCCATCCCCACCACAACAAGGAAAGAGACAGCCCGAGGAGGCCCCGTTTACAGGTGCGCAGGCTGAGGTGGAGAGGATTTAGTTTGTCCCAGGTCACATCCCTCTCTGGAAGCAAGGAGTTAGCTCAGCTCTCGTACACCCAGAGCAGAAGTGAACGGGTTCCCCTTCCCAGAAATCCTGGTGGAAGAGGTGTGGGCACGTCCTTGTCTGCGGGTCCGTAGATCCGTAGCTGCTCCCCGCAGTGAGTGTCGGGTGTCTGGCCAGGAGCAGCACTGCCCAGTCATGCTACGTCAAGTCTATCCAGGCAGGTGCATGAACCTGGAAGCACATTTTCCATTCAGAGAAGAAAGAACAGTAGAATGGCCGTTTCATATTTTCCCCAGAAAATAAATCATTCGAAGAAAACTCTGATGGTTAAAAAGAAACACGATAGTATCCCTAGAAAACTAATGTGAGTAGTCCATTTGCCCCTGAGAGCCCCAAGACCACCAGGAAGAGCCACAGGAAACCTCAGAGTACCTTTTGTTTATTTATGTTTTAGTATAATTTACTGTGAGGTTAGCTAACCTACAGTGTAGACAGTGTGCTCTTGGCTTTGGAAGTAGATTCCGGGATTCGTCGCTTACATACAACACCCAGGGCTCATGCCAGCAAGTGCCCTCCTCAGTGCCCGTCCCCCATTCTCCCCGCCCTCCCCCGTAGACTACGTTTTAAATGAGAGTGGCTGTGTAGGTAATTCCTGGCCCACTGGTTCTGAAGACCCTTCCACTCAGCACAGATTTCCCACATCAAACGCCAAAAGTCCACGCAGGGGAAGGCGCAGGCTCGGGGCGCACCTGCTGTGCTTTTCCCTCATGGCCCGCTCTGTCCTCCCGCCAACACTCGGCCCGGGCCCATCTCATTCGGAAAGCCGCCCCTCCCACCCCTGCGTCAGTCTCTCCTCAGCTTCCGCGAGGCTCCGGTGCCTGCTCTGGTCCTGTCACCCTTCCCTGCGATTTGAGTGTGAGCGCAGACATGCCAGAGTCTCGGGCTCAAGATCAGTGTTTACTTGCTGGAACCCTGAATCTCACAGTGTAACAGCTCAGATGATGCCTGGGGTGCAGGTGACCATGGCGCCCACATGAAAGGACCTGAAAAGGCTCCACGGCCCCGTGAGCGCAGCTTTCGGGTGTCCTTCGGCGCAACATCCATAGATCACCTCAAGCCAACTCCGTATTGTTACACAATTAACTTGGTGGTTTGACAGGGAAATGGATGATTATATTGGAAACAGGTGATTTTTTTAAGCAACTGGAAAAGCATCAAGTTGGACCTCCTCCTAGTGTTTACTAGGAGACCAGAGCCCCCTGGCAAACACCCCAGTGGTCCGGCTTTGCTGATGAGTGGAAGAAACTAGTCTTACACACGAGCCCTGAATGTGACTTGTACCGAAGCCAATCCGTAGCCTGGCCAGGCCGCCAGGAAGCTGCCCCACAATTTGCTGCTCTGCACAAACCACGCTAACAGCACCGACCACGCTTCCACTTTAGTGGCCCTTGAAACTGTGCGGGCACACGACCCAGTGTGAAGACAGCGTAACCCCTCTCTGGCCACCCAGAGTCACTCTGCCTCACCCTCCCCAGCTTGAGCAAAGCCCGCCGTCCTTATGTGTGCTCAGAGGAGCTGCCATTTTAACCAGCGTCTCCACGAAGTATGTTGTTCAAGTGCGCACTTCTACAACGAAATCAGTTAAAGGATCTGTATCATCACCCTGGAGCATCATAAGGTGAGAAGAGGCGACGGTAGAGCCTCCAATGATTGTGGAGACAGATTGTAACACTCTGGAAATTTGCTTTTATTTACGAGCTCTCTACACAGGAAGTCCAGCGTTTTGCCAAATTGCACTAAACACATTTGGGAGATGTGTCATTTGGAAGGAGGGTGGGGGACATGTCTGAGGATGACTGTGACTACTTAGCGGCCAGGCTGGAGGCGGGTTCCGGGAGTGCCTGTGCTTCCGTGTCCTGGGCGGATCTTTGTGCTGTGCCGACCCCAAGGGGTCCCAGTCCTGAGAGTGCACACGCCGTCCGCTGTGAGACGGACACCGCAGCCGAATCTGGCCAGTGTGGAGTTTTCGTGAGCGCCTTCCAAGCCCTCTCAGCAAGGCGAAGACGAGCGCACCCATGTCACGGCAGGTGGAAGCTGTTAATCCGCAGTCCTGTGTTTCGCTGTTGCCCTTCATCGTCACCCCCGCTACTGCCAGGGCGTGACATGTCCTCAGAGTCCGTACTCCCCCCAGGGCCACAGCAGAGCCCCTGTGCCCAGTGAGTGTCCCTCGGAGCGCTGGGGGGGGTGCGGACTGTGTGCCGGCGCCGGGGAGGCCACGACGGGGCTTTGCAGATAAAGACTCTCTTTCCGGAAGATGGACGATGTGGAGCTGGCGAGCATGGAAACAATGACCTTGTGTTCGTTTGTCGCACGGGATACTCCACCAGCCACCCTGCCTCACGCTCTCACCGGTCAGTCCCCTTATCCGCGTGTATTCGCCACACGCAACGCGCTGATGCATCCACATGACGAGGTAGTGCTGAGGGAAGCGTAGGAAGGACCCCGTTTGTGAGTGGGCCACCTCAGTTCCTCAAGTCCTCGGGGAGTGAGGAACGCGCTCCAGTCAGCGACCCTCGTCCAGGGTGGGCAGGGGGGCGAATTTCCAGTTCTGAGAACCACACAGAAGGAAGTGACAAGCTATTGCCGGACGGTCTACCCACACACGTGTCCCCTCATCTATGGACGTGCCAACGAGACCCGCTCGGAAGCAGGAAGTGAGTTTTGCGGCCTCTGCACTATGGCATCTGTAGCTGGTGGCGACGGTGCCTCTGGCTGCTGCCCACTAGGTGCCAGCAGGCCTCCCCTCCCCCACCCAGTGTGACTCTATCAGGAAAGTCCCTCAGACATTGCCAAGGGCCCCCTGGGAGAGCCAGGAGGCCGGACAACCCCAGCTGAGTGCCCGCAGCCAGCACACGGAAGTATCTGACATGGGGGCCCAAGAGTCCCCACATCAGAATCCTCAGGGCTGGGGCCCCTTGCTCGCCGTGCCCTCATGGTTCGCGTTGCTCACCGCTCCGGTGATGGATGGGATGGGTCAGGGCGCCCCCCTCTGCGTACGTCTGCTGCACCTCAGCTCCACGCAGATGAATAGCCAAGCAGCCTGGCCACACCTCCAGCCTTCCCTGGGCTGGCCCACCAGTGCTCCCCAGCCAGTCCCTGCGGCTGCCAGCGTGGAGTGGCCTCGCCAGCACAGGATGGCACACTTTCTCGAGGATGGTGGGCACCGCTGGCCTCCAGAGTGAACCGTGATGCATCAGAGCTCAGAGCAAGCATCGACTGGGCCCGCTCACCCCCACTGGCCCCGCTCACTCCGCTGACCTCCACTGACCCCACTGACCCCCACTGACCCTGCTGACCCCCACTGACCTCTGCTGACCCCTACTGCCCTCCACTGACTCCACTGACCCCCGCTGACCCTGCTGGCCCCGCTGGCTCCGTGGACCTGCATGGTACGTGTAAGTTAAGCTTCCCGACGGCAGAAGTTATTTTCCTCTGTGATACTAGCTGAGGAGCACGAACTTGCCCGTAGACTGTTTCTCCGCAGCCAAAAATGTGCTTCCTGAAGAATGTGGGTTTTCTGAGGCTTGCGTTTCACTCGTTACAGCAATTCACCGGTTCTGAAACTGCGTAGCCCCTGGTGACCCGGGAGGAGACCCACAGGTCCCGGAACACACCAGAACCTCCTGGAACTCTTCTCCCCAGAGACCTTGGCCAGGTCCTAAAGCTACGGGACTTCTCCCTGAGCTCATCCAGGCCGGTTATGTGCCTGGCCCGGCGCTGGGCATCAGGGGCACCACACGTCTCCCCAGAATGAAGGAGTTTGGAGCCTGGTGCGTACCACTCGCCCAGAGAAATGCTGCCGTGGTGGTAGGCCTGGGGCCGGGAGGAAGGAGGCAGACATTGCCGGGGCCTGAGAGTCCAGAGAGATGCAGGGAAGACCTCCCATGTCAGGCGCAGAATGGAAACAAAGGGAAGGAGGCGAGAGCATGAGAGAGCCAGGCCCCACGTGGGGCACCCGCAGGCATGTGTGTGTGGTCCCGATACCGTCGGGCTGCAGAGGGTGGTGACGCATGAGGCCAGCAACAGCCAGGAAGGGGAAGGGTGAGGTGCGCAGATGCAGGATGCAGGAGCAAAGTGGGGACAGCAGACCAGACACCATTCACAGATGTCATGGGTTAGGCTTGGACCAGACTGGCCCGGGGTCCGGGAGGGTCGCGGTCCCTTCTGGAAGACGGACCCAAGGGACGCCCATGCACAAGGCCAGCCAGAGAGGGCTGAGTGCCCAGTGTGAGGTGGCCAGACGCAGTGTTGTCTGTGACAGGAGCTGCGGCCCAGGGGTGTGCGTGCTGAATGCGAGTTGGGAGCCGTTCACCGCCAGGTGAGGCCCAGGTGGGGGTGTGTCCCAGGAGCTGGAGAGACAGAATGAAGTCGCCCAATAGTGGAGGAGCGAGAGAATTGTCAAGAGAGAAATGGGGCATGGTATGCTCCCATGCTTGGGGCTCAGCACACTCACAGGCGTGGGGACTTGAAAATGGGCCTTTGCATGCAGTCTTTGGAGGCCCTTGGAGCAGTGGGGAAGCAGCAGGCAGTGTGCAGAGGTGAGGGTGGAGATGGTACAGGGGAGGGAGGCAGGGAAGG